>MU226249.1:1291418-1313326 GCA_018584345.1 Thuja plicata
TGTAGATTTGGTATTGCAGGGAAATAGTGGATGTCAATACTTTTGGTGGGTTGATGAAACCACATTTACATCTACCCCATCTATGTCTATACCTGATGTAGGAAATGAGTGCAACTTGTGCAAGGCTTGAGAGGTAGCTAGTGCCACCGTGATTGCTTCAATGGCAAAAGAAGAAATCATATTTCTGCGATGCCTTCTTTGTGTAGTTTGTGCACTACTTTGTTGGGACCATATGCATAAATGTGATTAACAGAGGGCTATTATAGATACTGAAATTTTTTTATAATTTCATATAGATACATTGGACATATTTTGATAAACTCATGAACTTATTGTTGTTTATGACTTCGTTATGATTTTCTATATCTTCGATGTGTTTTTGTAAATTTTATCCTTGTTCCTTTTAGAAGTGTATGGCTTGACTATGCACATGCATAATTGTAGATGAGGATTAGTAATAGGGTGCCAAGCATTGCTTAGATCCTTTGGATCTAAGCCCATCTTTTCTTTCCTTGTAGGTTCTGGATCATACATGAGCATACTGGATTCAACCCTGGAGACATTGGCAAGGATCACCGAACTGCATAAAACAAGAACAAAAACAACCCAACTTAAAAGTAGAAGAAATACAAACCTATTTAGTGATCATACTGTGATGAAGGTGGAGTCTAATGCTACTTCAACAACATCAGGAAGTGATGCAAAATTTAATGTCTGTAGTCATTGTAGCAGCATTAGGTGCCACCTTCAACACAATATGATCACTAGACATGTTTGTATGATCTCTTCTATAAACACATCACATTCCATATGGTGTTAGAAGGCCCAAATGGGAAGAAATTCAATGGTACAATTGTGGTCTCTTTTTCCCTTGGTAATGCATTTCAGGTAGAAATGGTAGCATACCATCTATCTTTATTGAAGACTCTTTATCAAAAGAGGATCAATGTCCTCTATCTTCAATAGAAAAAGGGGTGTAGAAGGTTTCTCTACATCGATTTGGATAGAAATTGAGTGTTATACCCAAAGAATGTAGAGCAACTTTTGCACCCTCAATTCCAGTGAAGAGAGAAATGCCATTGATACCCTTTGGATAAAGAGGCTTGATACCACTTCTACCATCCTTTAAAAGACTAGTTTTAAAGTTAAACCTGAACTACGGTGTCTCTGGGAGTTACGTAGGAAAGGCCATCTATGATGAGCCCCCAAGGCATTAGGTCTAGCCCTTAGGTCTTATACTTTTAAGTTCTTCCTTGATCTTGCCACCCCTTACCAATATTTTACTTAGTTTGCATCTCTTTACGAAACTAGTTTTAAATACCTTATCATTGATTTAGCTAAGTTATTGATGTAGCTTATCTTACGATTTTGTATGTAATAAAATATGAATCTTATATCATGAATCTAGTTGTGTAGCCGTATATATAGGTGCAGGAAATAGAAAGGTAAGGAGAATATGATACACATGCAAGAAATCAAAATTTAGGTATGCAGTTGCAAGTCATGTTGGTTATTTGAACATCATAATAAGCTTTATAGTTTCATTTTATGGATGCGTAAGTCAGAGAGGGCTTACAATAATAAATCATGTAATGTTGTAATGTATTTTCTATTATTGGATCAATGTATTTTTCCCACTTATTCATTATGTTGGCATACTTATTCATTATTTTCATTATTGTTACTTTGTTTTAGGTCTTCTCAATGTCGACTACTAACCATTGGTTTCTCTTTCTCCCTTGGGAATTCTTATCAAGTAGAAATGGTAGGATACCATCTATCTTTCTTGAATACTCTTTATCAAAAGGGGATCGATGTCCTTTATCTTCAATTGAATAAGGAGTGCAGAAGGTTTCTTTGCATCCATTGGGTATAGAAATTGAGTGGTATACCCAAATGATGCAAAGCATCTTCTGCACCCTTGATTTCAGTGAAGAGAGAAATGCCATTGATACCCTTTGAATAAAGAAGCTTCAGAACATAAATATGATATCCTACCATTACTACTTGATAAGCATTTCCAAGGGATTATAGATGCTTTATCTTACCACAGACACGTGTGCGTTCATTATCATAGCCTTAACACAATCTCAATCTCATGAGGTTGTAGTGGACCAAATTGATCTAGATTGCCCAATAAAAACTTCCACTTTCTACATTGAAATAGTACCATATCTCTCTCTTTAAGGGTGGGTTATTCATTACTACCCTGTCATGTTGTATTTAGTTGTATGTAGCTCTAATTGTTTATTGTCTACTATGCAATATTTAGCATATGTATCATGTGACTTATGTGTCATCTACGTTTATTGCTTTCATTTTAATTTCTTCAGCTATTTTATGTTTAACATCTAGTGTACAATATTCTAAATTGCTCAAAGTTTGACATGTTTATATGGATCCAAATTATAAACAAGAAACTTAAATGGGTTTAAAAGTTCTACCATGCTTTAAAAGACTGGTTTTAAAGTTAAACCTAAACTATGATGTCTCTGCAAGTTATGTAGGCAAGGCCATCTATGATGAGCCCCCAAGGCATTAGGTCTGGCCCTTAGGTCTTGTACTTTTGATTTCTTCCTTGATCTTGCCACCCCTTACCAATATTTTAAATATTTTGCATCTCTTTACAAAACTAGTTTTAAATACCTTATGATTGATTTAGCTAAGTTATTGATGCAGCTTATCTTACAATCTTGTATGTAATAAACTATGAATTTTATATCATGCATCTAGTTGTGTAGCCGTATGTATAGGTGCAAGAAATAGAGAGGCAAGGAGAATATGATACACAGTCAAGAAAGCGAAATTCAGGTATGTAGTTGTAAATCATGTTGGTTATTTGAACATTGTAATAAGATTTATAGTTTCATTTTCTAGATGCGTAAGTCAGAGGGGGCTTACAATAATAAATCATGTAATAATATATATTAATGAAAAGTAACACCTAAAGATAAATATCTAGACTAATCATCGACTAGGATGCCGTTGGTGATTACTCTAGATATTTATCTCCAGGTGTGTTTTTTTAACATTCCATATTGGTCAAAATTTTGACACACTTTGGTCAAAACTCTCACCAAGACTGGTCTACATATTGACCATTCTGTGTCAAAATTTAGCATTGTGGGTTTGGTATCCTGGTCGGATGGCTAGACATTTTGACCGACATTGGTCAAACGTTTGACGCATAAACTTGGCAATTGAAAATGTAAATTTTGACCAAGATTGGCATAGAAAATTCAACCTTAACAATAATGTGTCAAAATTTTGACTAGACAAATAGAGACAAGACCATTTGCCGATCATTCCACCAATCTTGGTAGAAAATTTGACCAATTGTTTATTGAACATAGGTGCCAATTCTACTAGTGTTAGTTCTCAAGGAGTATTTGATATCAGAATGTAATAGAAGATCAAGTATTGAAATATATGGAAGGCAATTCTATGACCTCACATGTATGAAGACTACTCTGTAATTCATTAATTGTAGATGGCCAAAATTAGGAAGGCCTTACAACCCGACATGTATTGAGTTTGATCAATTAATGAAAAGGATCTCTATTGTTTCTTCTCTCACTATGTTTTTGTTGCTTCCGCATTGTTTCTGCAAACTGGCTTGGTAGTTGGGAGTTTTCTAGGACCCATCTTCATGCCCTCCTTGGGTCACTTAAATCCAGTTAGCCCGTGAGCATCCATGTTCCTTCTGGTGATCTTGACAAGGTTGAGCCTATCCATGAACACTATGCATATTGACATCCATTATCTTTTCTATCGACTTATTCACTTTCTCTCATCCATGATACCCTATCATAATATTTCTTATCCCGATCCTATCCTTCCTATATCTGAGCATTCCTACCATAATCCAAAGAATCCACTCATGCCCTTCATCATCCCATATCCTAATTGTGCTATCATAGATATATCCTATAAACAATTGACCCCTTAGTCTTGATCAAAATTGAAAAAATAGGTTCTTAGAAGTCTCTTGACATGTCCATTCTTTTGGACCACATGCTTTTCATGACATCAAGACATTATCCTATGTACTATCTAGCACCGCTCTATGAGCCTACATTGTGGTATTATTTATCCCTATCTTGGGTAATCTTGAGGAGATTGTCTTTGATGGTTGCATTCACCCTCTTCATCCATAATTGTCTATTCGCCTCATCCATCAACTTTCCAATCCATCTATAATGTCCTCTACCTTGCTAGACATTGAGGGAAAACCAATGTGATCTTGCTTGAGAACTAGTAAACAAATGCCTTTTGTACTTAATGCTCCATCTATCAATGCGTAGTCTTGGAAATCCTTTGCTTCAATTTATACATATCTTCTAGTCACTTTCATGACACTTTGGTTCTTCTAAGAACCCTCCTAGCTTGAAATTGATCTGGAGTCATAGTCTGGGGGCATCGAATCAGCTTTGTCCTTGCAGTAAGAGTCAAGTTAGTTATCTTGAATCGATGTTTATTACCATGGGGCATGGGTCCCTAGTTTGATCACATCTTTGGATTACACTAGAGTCAGTAATCTTGTCATTTCTAAAGGACATCTCACTACTGACACAACATGTGTTTCTCAACACCCTAATCAAAGGTGTTTCTTAACACTATATTTTGATGCATATGTGTTTCTTAACACACATTAGATACCACAAACGTAAACATCAGATCAATAGCACTCAAACACATTGCACTCACAAGCATGATGATGTTTCTCAACACCTCATACATGTATACATCCAAAAATCTTGAAAATGGTTAAAGTATGTTGAACTTCTCTTTGTATTTTGTTTGTTCTCATTGATTTTCATTAATCTTTTCTTTGTCTACTGCTTGTTGTTGTGGTCTCAATGAACCAACAATGTCAAATAAATAGGGTGTATGTGATAAGAGCTCCTACATTAAGGAAAAAAAGCCTCACATCCCTCGATCCTATTTACTTGTATGCCAAGGTGAGGTCGGCCCTATCTCCTTGACTGTTATTTCTTTTCTTGTTTACGCAAGACCGCACTCATGGTTATCTTGGCTTTGAATGCCTCGATACTAGTGTACTCTTGCAACATCAACTAGAAAAAATGTTCAGGTCATCTTGGCTTTTGTTCCCTAGTGCTTATGATAGTTTCTCATCTCCTATCCAATGAAATTCATATTCATATTCTTATGGTCACAGTGGCACCAGTAAGGATTGTACCAACTCTGATGTTCCAAAAATGATTGATGATGAAAATTTTCAATGCTCAAGGTTCAGTGACTACACCTTAGGTTGCATTCATGTTAGTCTTTCATTTGCATGGTGTTGAAATTTGCATACTATCAATATCTCTCTCCAATGTGAAGGATCTAAGGTTCTTATCGATCAATCTTCCTTTTACCAAGTGGTCAGTTGTGCGTTGATTGACATGAAAATGACACCCTTGGTTAATTTGACTATCCTGATCTCATTTTTAGGATCAAAATCAAAATCTGAAATCATTTTACTTATTATTTTTGATATTTAACTTTTTCAGTCAACTTTAGCTGACTGCTTGCACAACCAATAGAAATCCCTCATGCTTTTCTTCTAATCAATCCTCCTATCTTACTTTTGGTCAATCTTGGTCAAACATGACCTCCCATCAATTGCATATTTTGTCCTAACCGCTTGTGGCCTATTTCTAATTAGATCAACTTCTTGCATCATGTTATCAATTGAATTTCTTCTCACCATTGGGGCATCTAGCCATATTTTGATTTGTCTCCCAAAGGGCTAGGATTAGGACATCAAATTTTCAGTGATCATATCCTCCATCAAAACCCCATCGCTTGGGGCATCTCAATTTCATCACATCAAATCAAGTTGAGATCATCTTAAATCAAAGGAAACCTAATCAATGGTCTTATACAATGGTGAATACACTCAAAACCAAACAAGATTGGTCTTATATGGGCTATTCATTATTGAAACTAGATACATTGATCAAATTGGCTTCATCGCTTCAAATTGAGTCAATTTTCTTGCTAATAAAATCTCTTACCGGTAATCGGTTTCATTGCTTCAAATCAAATGGGTTATTCATTCAAACCAATCAAAAGGTTTAAGAGTTCTTGATAGATAATCAGTTTCATCACTTCAAATCAAACTAGTTATTCGTTCAAACAAATCAAAAGGTTTAAGAGTTCTTGACAGATGTTCAGTTTCATCGCTTGAAATCAAACTAAGTAATCTATTTATATCTTTTAATCGAGCTTCGTCCAATTCAAGCTTGAGTTCTGTCTTCTTCAAAAGAATGGTTTCATTGCTTCAAATCAAACTGTTCTGGGTCTTCTCGCTAACAGGTCTTTGAATCAATGTGCTGATCGCACAATAATTCAAAGAGGGGAAAATGTAATCACATAAAAATGGTCATCTAAACCCTAAACCCCCAATCACAACAATTATTCAAGAAACCCTAATCTTTATAAACCCTAAGTCCTAAATCAAATAGGAAATTCCTCAATCTATCAAATTCGAATTGATCTGACCTAAACCCTAGGTTCTACTCGATCATCTTACTTGATTAACTAACTAATTCCTAAAAACACAATACATTGGAAAATAACCCTTATGCTATTTATTTAATTGATATTTATAATATATTAATTAAATAAAATTACAAATTTGTCAATTAAATCCAAAAAGGAATTAAATTAATTAATAAAAACAAAATGTGCATTTAAAATCAATTAAATCTTTAAAAATGCATATGATGTCATCAATTTTAGTTAACTGATTATCATTTTGGAAACAAATATGTTTTATTCAGTTAGCTTAATCTTATCTAATTATTAAATTGGAAACAAATCTGTTTTATTCAGTTAACTTAATCTTATCTTTTCTCATTTTGTAAACAAAGTTGTTAACTAAAAACTGATTTTGGAAGTTTCCAAAATAATTGATCAATCAGTTCAGTCAACTAAATCTTTTGACCAATCATCATATTTGCACATGGATTGTACTTCCTTAGATCAAATCCTGTCAACTCTTTGTCTTTTAATCTCGACCGTCAATTCAACATAGATTTTTTATAAAAGAGAGCCTCATTTCCTTCACAAAGGATCCTATTTTTTAGCTAATGTTATTATGCAGATTTCATTTCTTAAGCTTTTAAGCATTTTAGAATTTCATAGCTTTTTGATTGAATAATTGTTAGTTTACTTCCAATCATGCAAACCATAATCTAGAGTACATTTCAATTTGGTGCTTTAAAAAGAAAAAAAACATTTCAAATTGGTGTTATAAAATTGATCTAATTAGCTTGGGATCAATCTTGCATTTGTATATCATTTCGATAAATCATTTAGTACTCCATCATTTAGGATCTAGTGTAGTCACTTTTTCTTGCGATAGCCTAAGAGAAAGATTCAAACTCCTTCCTACTAGAAAGCATTATATCAATTTAGGTTAGTCATTTGTTTATTGTATTCAATTTAAGCTATCCATGCAATGATATATTGATGTGTGTGTGTGTGTTTGCAGCTGCAGATACCCAAAATCACACATACAATGTCTAGTAGTGTATTGGTGGCTTCCCCGGTCGACAAGTGGAAGGTGGTTGTGTCACTTTGCCATTGCTCTAATAATGCAGTCATTATCCCATTGTGCACCCGTAGTCAAGGCCACTAGTGTACATAGTCCAACCCAACTTTAGAAAGTAGTCCCAACTCATCTATTATGAGTTGCTCCCATAGCTCCATGGTCAGTGACAAGTGCTCTTGAGATCCCAATGGTTGATACTACACCTACATCCATCCCAACCATGTCAGTTAACCTTTTAAACCTATCAGTTTTGACCCATTCTTCCTTAAACCCAATCCCAATTGGGGAATCATGTCTCCAGTCCATTTCCTTTCCCCTTAGTAAGTGTTTTGAAACAATTTTTCCCCTCTTGTATTTCCTCTCTGCGGTGTTTGCACATTTGTAGCATAGACGTCAGTCTGAGTGGGGATGTCGATCCAGGGATCAACGTCTCTGATAAATTTTTTTCTCCCTTCCTGTGTCTGCAGAGACACTAATCATGGGGTCAACATTTGTGCAGACATTGATTCTTTGATCAGCATCTGCATAGACTTTGATCTAAGGATCAACATCTCCGCCTTGCCAACTTACCTAGTGCGTTTAATGCCTATAAATGAGTACCTAACATAATAAATGAAAATGAAAAACATTAATGAAAAGTTTTTATATACTACTGGGTCCCACTCTGATGACTATTTGTAGATCCACTTGCACTCCCCAAGATGCTCCTTCTGCCTCTGTTCAACCATCTCTCTCTCCTTGAGCTCTCTTTTTGAGTAGTGATTGTTAAAAATGATCTCTCCTAGGGCTCCCAAACCTTCTTATATGCCCCTTGTGGACTTTTTTTTTTCCTCTTAAGATCCTGTCTACCCTTCCATTACCACTTCTCATCATGATGGCCACCCAAGTCTATTCTTTTTCTTCTTTTATTCTCCTCTCTTTGTCCCTTTTTTGAGAAAATTATCCAAAATTCATTACTTGGGTTATTTTCTCAAGGGGCACATCCTTTCATCGTTGTTGCTTCAACATGACTCCTAGACCTTCATTCTTCTCTAGGGCATCTCATTTTATTTCTTTGACACGATGTCATTTTTGAATCCACATCAAAGAGGGGAAAAATGTAGACATCTAAAAACATCCTTAGAAGACTTATTAATTAAATTTGATTTAATTAATATCCTCACTGGGCATATTCATCTACCTATTTAATTAAATTAGGTTCACTACCTAAGGTATTTATACTTAATTTAAATACACCCCCTCTAATGTATTAAATCTTATTAATGTATTTTCCCCCATGAATCCCCTTTTAAATAAATTTCTAATTTATTTATCCCTCCATTTTATCCCACTTGCTTCTAAACCTTGATTTGATTAATTTAGTTTTAATCAAATCTAAAACCCTACCTAAAACCTACCCTACACCTATCTCTCTCACCCACTAGACCTATCCACTTTGGCTAATCCATGATTAAATCCTTAAAAAGGTGATTCCTAACCTATTAGCTCTAATTGGTTTCTCACACATGTGTGAGCAACCTTCACAAAAAATACCTTTTCAACAAACCTAGCTTACATCTATCCCTCTCACTCATTAAACCTATCCACTTGGGCTAATCCATGATTAAATCCTTAAAAAGGTGATTCCTAACCTATTAGTGCTAATTGGTTTCTTACACATGCGTGAGCAACCTTCGCAAAAAATACCTTTTCAACAAATGCTAAAATTGGCCCAAACCATGATCTCTTACATCTCTTCCATCTTTCTAAAATTGAAACCTTACATCTTACACTCACATGTGTACTCTTGTTCCTCACTGACCCATCACATCCACATGTTTCTCACATGTGTGAGCAACTTTGAGCTTTGTATGGCTTGTCCTTTTGCCCAAGTGTCTCCTATGTGGCTCCTATGTGTATGCCACATAGGTGACACCTCATCCAATCCCCTCAATTCCTCCCAAAAATCTATAAATAGGAGCCTCAAATCCTCATTTGGATATCCATTATCATTGTATTTTTATCTTGATCATTTAGCTCTATAATTTCACTAAATTCTCATTGCATTCTTAGTATTAGATTTCTCATATATCTCTAAGTGTTTATGCATCTTAGATCTTAGTTTTCTTGCACATTATTTAGCTTAGTATTTTGAGATCATATCATCTTAGATTTTTGTATCTTATTTGATCATTTTCGTCATATTCATCATAGTTTTAATTTTATTCTCCTTTGTAGGTCACATTTAGGATCATCTTTCTTCAATCATGCATCTATTTAGGGATTAAACATATTGTGTTTGGAGAGTATATCCACGTAAAACCATTAAGATAAAATCAAATGAGTCTTGGGTGCACTCATTTCAGCTCGTTGGAGGTTGTGTGAGAGATCTTTGTGTGGATTAGATGTTTTAATGCCAACTTTTCTTATTTATGCCAGACTATACAAATAAAGTTTTTCACATAGACACACACACACACACACACACTCTCTCTCTCTCTCTCTCTCTCTCTCTCTCTCTCTCTCTCTCTCTCTCNACACACACACACACACACACACACTCTCTCTCTCTCTCTCTCTCTCTCTCTCTCTCTCTCTCTCTCTCTCTCTCTCTCTCTCTCTCTCTCTCAAGTGTTGCCTCTTTTATCTTTGTTTTAGATTTGATGAGGAACTAAGTCACTTGGGTGCTTGGTGTTTCTTTGTCTCCTTAAACTTTCAATGATTTTTTTAATGCATTTACCGTGAGCATGAGTTTCTCTCATACTCTTGCTAAAGTGGTGGCTACATGTACCATTCTAAAAAGCTATCACCATAATTGGATGTAGAATTTGGCCTTATTTTGGCAATTTTAAGATTTCATGTCTGTTATTCTTGATCCAACTACCTATTTCTTCTTGATCTAACATCTACTCTATCTTCCTAGCTTCCCATTCAAATCTTATTGCTTTCTTCTAGGAAAAAAATGACCCTAGCTTTTTGTTCCTAGGAAAAAAATGCCCAGGCTATTTTGTTCCCTAAGGTTTGGGCCTAAACTTGAATCAGAGCCCCATTGTGGTGTTTTGATGGGAAATTAGATCCCATGGTTATCCTAGCTTAATTTTGAATCCCAAAATGTGTGATGAGGTATATAAACACCCTATCTCTCTTCATTTTGATAACAAAAACTAAGAATATGATCTTGGCACACAAGAAAACAATCAATCAAGTGAATTCAAGATTTTAAGTTAAGTATCCAAGGTCTAGTCTCTATCTAAGCATCCAAGGAAATTTTAAGGAAATCTTATCCATTTTAGAAAGCTTCTCTCTCATGATGACTAAGTGGGGGAGTTCTCAAGAAAGGAAGAAGATCCTTTATCCATCCATTCATTCTTCCTTCATAGAAAATATTCAATCAAGTATAAAAAATTGAAGATCTAGGAGTGGAATTCATATATCCATGCATTTATGAAGGCATCCTTGATTATTTTCTACATTCCAAGGTCAACAAAGATGAAACACAAGCATCTTCATGAATATGTGTGATCTCAATATCCGTTCATGAAGGTATTGACGAGGTAGATCTTATATTTACCTTTAGTACTTTCCCTTTATGCAATATTTTTTCATTTTCAAGGTTGATTCCTATACAAGTGATTTGAAAAAGGAAAACCCCCTTTTCATAACCTTTTTCTCTATTTTTTGTATGCATGTGTAGGTAGCATAGCTATCAAAACTTTTTCAGAAGGATCAAGATCTGCAGGACTATTAGCGAAAATTACAGGAAGATTTGCAAGAAATAGAATGCCTTGAGATTCTTCATCCTAGGACAAAAATTCCCAATGCATTCTTTTCCCATCAAAACAACTTTAGATTCAGTGCATAGGTTAGTACAATTTCCGTCTTTTCTTTTCTGATCACTACTGGTCCTGTCTATTTCTATCTATTTGTATTTTCTTAAAACTACTTAATTTATCTTATTTTTGTTATTTATCTTGCATCATTAGATTATATCTCCACACCCATTTCATTCTTAATCATAGCTGTGAAGGATCATTGCACCCACTTAGTGGTCAATTCCTACTTGAGCCTATTGAGCCATCTTCCTTTCGATTGCGCATTAAGAAAAGGTGGACAAAACCCTTTCATATACCTTGCGTGCTCTCATTTTCTTTATGTACAATATCAAACTCTCCATAATGGATTAAAATGATCCCAAATGGTCTTAAATGACCATATTGGACCTAAACATACCTTAACATGCTTAAAACCAAAAGTGAAAAATACACTCTATGATTCCTCTAATGCCCTTGATGCCCTCGTATCATACACCCAAGGGGAAGGAAAGAACTCAAGTTCCACTTGAGTGAAGATAAGATATTGTACTTCTCTTTTACCTTTCACTCATGTATAGTTTTTTCATTTATGTGACCAACGATTCTCTTCAATTGGTCCAATGATGTTTTCATCCCTTCACCTTTTGTAAGTGCATCCTCTTTCACCATGTTTTCTTTATATGTGCCTATCTTCCTATGTAAATATATGGTAGTCATTTCTTTGTCATCATCCTCATTTGGTTCTTGCATGCCTTGATACTCAATATACTATGTACATCCCTTTGCCTTTTGTAAGTCCATCCTCTTTCACCATGTTTTCTTCGTATGTGACTATCTTCATGTGTAAATCTATGGTAGTCATTGCTTTGTCATTATCCTAATTTGGTTCTTTCTGTTAGTAATAACTGAGGGGAGGGGGGGCTAAGGGGGGGGGAGGGTGGGGGTGAATCAGTGGCCTCAAAAATATTCCAGTAATCAACCCAAAAAATCAGTACCACAATGTTAAGCCTCTAGTTATCTTCAGTCCTATAAGATGAATGTCTTCAAATACTTTTATCAAATTACTACTGCTCGGAATGCTTTATAAAACCTTCTACTGTATGTTTACCGAATAACAGTATGTTAATTTACCAAAAAATAGTAAATTATCTAGAGTATACTGATCAATCCATTTAAGTTATGTGTAATGAAAAACAATAAAGTAATGACTCATAAACACATTGACACATGGATTTTTAATGTGGAAACCCTGTGTTAGCGAACAGATTTGTCTTTCTACAAAAACCCTTTTAAGTTTTACTCTATCACCCTTAAAAGACAAACTATCTCTAAAAGTTGGGTAAGTATCTCTTATGATCACTTCCCTCTAAATTTTGTAATAGGTACAGCTCCCTAATATGATTTTCAATGAAATTTGATAACAGTTCAATCGTTTAGATTTTAACCTGAAAGCTTATAAAGGCTGCAATATCATTCTTTGATGTTATGCTACTAAGCAATTGTAAAGGAAATAAAACTGAATAAGAGTGGGAAGAAAAACATAGTTACTTCCGCGATTGCATTTCATGAAACACAAAAAACTTTTCAACTAAAGATAATAGAAGATAGATAAAATCCATAATTCATATATTATGAACCAACAGAGATATATATAACAGGATAAACAAGATGTCAACACAGCACACTTTGCTTTTGGTTTTCAAATAACACAGATTCAATAAACCTCACTGTAATATATTTCAGAAATTACTGCATAGGCAATTTGCATGAAATCTGTTCCTTCCATAATATTCAATAATCAAAGCTATTACTATCAAAATCTATTATCTATCAGCAATGAGTTTTTTTGAACCTTTTAAAAGTTTTAGCAGCTAAAATAAATAGTATCAGAGCACCGAGAGGTCTCCAGAAAAACATGACCTCTCAGACAATCAATTAAATAACTAAACTAGCAGAAAAAGGACACACGTCCTTAAAAGTTTGCATGTTAACCCAGTAAAACTAAATAACCAAATCTGGTTCCTTATCAACAACATGATCCTTGCTCCCCACTAGACTCCCTTCTTCTTTGGTAACCGATTGAGTAGGTTTTCATTCTTTATATGCTTGGACCAGCTCCTTTGTGAGTGATAGATGTGGGATCTTAGAATTTACTATCCGAGCCATAGAGGCATCTTTACTCCACCTCAATTTCTTCACCTTTTCAATGACATTGGACAACTGATCCACACACAAATATAGCATAGATTCAATCCTTTCTATCTAAGTTAAGTCAGAGGCTTTAGGATTAATCTTTTCTCTGATAGTATTTAATGTTGAGTCAAAAGCATCCAGAGTGCCCTTTAATTCTTGCTCACCAAAAATTGATGGATAGGTATAAGTGAAATTAATCACTTTCAACTCGTTCATGGTAGCTTTTTGAATCTGCTTAGCTTCAATCTCATATTCTTTTTTTTCTACAATGGTGCCCCTTATGAGAGTGATGCGCCAACTAATATTCTTTCTGAGGATGAAGAAAAGGGATTCTTCAGCACCTTTTAGGGACTTTTCCATGCAGAATTTATTGAAACCATGCCTCTCTATCTCCATAAACTTTGTCATCGCTGACACCCATTTTTCCTCCTCTGTATTCCAGACCTAGCGTTGGGCTTGCAATTCTCCCATTACTGCCTCTATGTCATGAAGAACTGAGTGTGAATCCTTGATGTATTGTTTTCCATTGTTAAGCACTTGGGACATTCACTCATCAACTGAGGAGACCAATGTTTGACCCCTCTAAACTTGATTCAGCAATGTTTTACTTTCTACAGAGTTGGGATCAAATACCTGTGATGATTGAGATAGTGGGGTGGCGTCAAATTTGCAAAAAGTATTTATGAACTGAGAGAGTGAGACAATGGTTTAATTTAGTTCCTTCTTTTCCTTACTATCCTGCACTAATGTGATCAAAATTTGTTGGGCTATCTCTTTGAAAAGGTGATTCTTTCTCACTCTGTCCATAGTCCCTAACTCAATTTTAGTTACTTCAAAATCTTCAACTGCAACATCCTATTTTTCTTCCTTCGGTTTGTAGGTGGCTACTTCGGCTGTCCACTTCCTAGTTTTAGTATCAGCAAAAATTTGTGTTGTACTCTTAACCTTCTTGGCCTTGGGATTCTTTTGAGCATACTTACTGATTATATCCTATACTGGAATAGATACCAGAATCAAACTCCATTTCTTATTAACTAAAGAGGTCAACCATCTTGGGGTATCATTTGTTGTTGCTAGTTGGGCACCAGTCTTAGCAGGGGTCTCCATTAAATCTAGACTTACATCATCAAGATCGAAGAGATCTTTTCATATTTTCTCATCTTCTCCAATTTGGTAGTTTAAATCCCCAAATTTTTCATCCTCCAAATTGACTATTTCTGTATTATCTTGAGTCATCTTTCCCTTTTTCTGTGGTCAAGATCTCAATCTGGTAATGCGCCAAGGGGAGGCCATAGGGGAGAGTTCTGCAACAGATTTCTTCCTAGGATCCTTCTTCCACTTCTTATATGAGGAACCTGCATTACCAGATGGTTTAGGAGATTTAGAAACAGAGGGGGAAGAAAATAAAATTGAAGTTTTAACTCCAATTGTTTTAGGACTAGACTGTTCTCTTTTTGTCTACAGCCATTCTTTGGTTAATTTGAGTACATGCTGTGTCCTGCACTTAATGTCATCTTCCTCCTCTCTTGACTAGTCAATATCTATCTCTTTAGTGTCTAGGAGCCTTTTGAAACTAGGTTCAACTAAGTCGAAACAATCATCTGTCACCCCTTCTATGCTGAACTGCAATCTCATGTATAGAATTTGAGATATTTAGAGTCTACTATGACCTCTCTTCATAACTTGGGACTCATTTGCACAGTCTTCCCAAAAATCCTCTAGACGGGGAACTAGAAACATGTGAGATCTAAGGCCTAGATTCCCGCTAGCAAAGTTTTTATTATCAAAGCCCGTTCTCTCCGTGTAATACTTGAAATCAAAATGACTAAGGTCACTTCTAATACTTATTGCATCTTCAATAGTCAGGCATGAAAATGCACCTAGTTGTAATGGGAAAATTTTCTCCCATCCTTCCTTAGGAAGAAAATGCTTAAGCACAGTAGCAAGCTGTCTACAGACTTCTGCAAGGATGAAACAATCAAAGGCATACCTAGGTAATTTTGTAGGGGAATCCTCAAAACCACCAATTCTAATATAAGAGAACCTAGGGAACTGGATGTAAAAACTCCCAAATCTTGTCAAAAATTGTTGAGCATCTGAACTCATTCTTCTGGCTGAATCCCCAGACATCTCAAAATAAAGTTTACCCATGAAAGTATCATGTACCCTTCTGTAGTTCTGAATTACATTGTCTTTATGAAGAATGGGAAAATACTCAAAAACACAAATTCCATCTATCCAAGGCTCATGAATCATCCCATCCCATATCCTACTATAGGCTAGACAATACATCAAGCTACATCTAGTGAGTTTGGAATTATTCAGTTGTTCTCTCATAGAATCTGCAATTAATTTGGCCGAATCCAACTTGTGTCTTCCTTCTAAAACAATCTCTACATAACAGAACAACCAATCTAAAAAGAAGAATGCCTCAGGTGACCCTCTGACTCTATGCAAAATCACCATAATATCACTAATATATAGGTGCACATGACTTCTGTTGAGATTTTTGGGTAAACAAGAACCTCCCCTTTGGGCATTCAATAACCAATGCTTGGCTATTACGGTATGATTTGCATCAGCATTTGGTTTGAACTTAACAAGGGATTACGCAAGAGAGAAGGTGGAAAAATTTTGCTCTTGAATTTGGAAAGATGAAGCAACAATTCCTCTATTCACAGCCATCAAGACCTCACCATTTATCTTGAGAATTGATCTAGTTCATTGGTCATAGTGTTGGATACACTCATGGACAAGTTCAGGATAGACTACTGCAAGAGGAAAACAAGCAGCTATGCACAACCCACTACTTAAAATTTCAATAGAAGGGACATTCTCTTCTATAGACACAGTGAGCCTATAGGAATTGCACAACCCACTACTGTAAATTTCACAAGCTCTTAAATTTAAACACTGTAGGAATTGCAGCCTGACTTACCTTAATCACTGTAGAAAACTCTACAATTGGAGCTCCAAAAACCCTTACCTTCAATCTTCATGCATACAGACAGTGACAACATTTCAAAAATAATGAATGCTAAGAAGGGTTTTAAATAAGAAATACCAGAGATTTGGTAATTAATTTCCCATCATTAAGGCAATAAAAGCTCAAGGAATGAAGTGACCATTCACACATGCAATCATTTAATGCCACTTGTGCAAAATTTTATGCCCCATGAATTCCTCATTAATTTGATAGCTCAGACATGTTTAACCGCCACCAATACCTTCCTTCATTCTTCATTAAAAGCTTTTTCTAGGTAGGGCCCACAACTAAAATGACGATGACAGTCCTTTTATTTTACCAAGTGTCACTTTAAAAATCATTGAACACTCTTGAACACAAATGAACTAAGTTCAAGGGTGTTCTTATGTGTTCACCACTATTCAAGTCTATTCCTTTTTTAATCTCCTTCCTTCATCCTTAAACTGAATATCCTATACTTAGCCATTGATTCCCAACTTTGATCAAACAAAAATTCTAAAAAGCACAATCATGAGACACCTTTTTAGTGATGACTTTATTCACCTACTGTCCCTTCATAAAAATCATGAACGAGCTTGAACACTCTTGAACACTCATGAACCAAGTTCAAGGGTGTTCTAGTATGTTCAAACTTGGTCAAACCTATTCAAGAAACATGTTAGCAAATGATTTTTCTATTTTTACAAACACAGATGAACCACAGGGTGGACCCTTTCCCTGAGAATTTGAACGTGGGGACTTAAGCAGCTTTGAGATTCATAAAAAATAACATGGCAACTCTAGAAATCAAAAATAAGGACAAGGACTAAAACTTGGACTAACACCTTGTTAAGGGAAAAACCACTTGGGACCAGTAGCCCAAAATTTTTACTCTTCTAAAGTAAGATTGGTGAAGAGAAAACCCTGTTAAAGGTTACAAACACACTGTTAGGTGTGACCTTGTTAGAGGATTTAAAAGTTTAGTCTGTCACTTGATATCAGACATCTCTATGCTACCTTCCTTGATCAAACACTCACTTGGCCTGTCAATAGGTATCTAGCATCTCATGCTATCTTCATGATCAAAATTTTTGATACTCCTTGGGATGTATCTCAATATAGAAAGGATCTTTAAATCCTCCTCGGTTAAGAGACTTTCTGAATCAATGGTTAAACTGAAACAATATGATCTGTTCACATATACAACTTATAATTGCATATTTTCAGATCTATTGTAATCTCATAAAACTATTCTAATCAATATGTATCAGTTTATACCTTTGCTCCACTTTTATTATTCTCAGTGATGTTGTGCTCTATTTCTCGGTGTCCACAGAAAACTTTAGCTCTTTCCTCAGCTTGTTGATCAGGATTGTATGAAGTTTCTCTTCAACATCCTCTTTTCATTCATTCACCCACCACACCAATTCATAATTAATTGAGTTGTCTCTTTATAGACATGATATCACCATTGTTAGGTTCTTGATTTTATTTATCTTGGTGTGATCCACAATTATTGCCAATTAGATTTAAAGAAAAACTCCTATTTTATCTCGTTGAGATCTTCTTGCCAACTCAAAAAAATAGTTTTAAATCCATTACTTATCTCTGGCTTTATCTTGTCAATGAAAAACAAAGATAACTACCATTTAAGTACATGTTTAGCACCGCCAGCTAGATTTTTTTTCATTTCTGAACTCAAGTTAATTTTGGTGTTTAACTCTTTGATAGCTTCGGTCAACACTCTAGTTCTCCTCGGGCTTCTCCATCGGTTTACACTATGTTTCTGGCTGTCAGTTCTGGTTGTGATTCTTCTCATCGGTGTTCTTGCTCAGGCATCACTATGACTTGAGTTTTGGTGATCTCTGTCCATCGGTGTCCACCGACCGTCACTGTTTGAAGTCACATTGTGAATACTTGTCTTTTATGCATTACTGAAAGCATAGTCTTTATCTCTTTGATTCTCTAAAGTATTTGACACTGATTATAAATAATTAGATTATATCAAGCTGACATCAATGACAATAAAATCCATTAACTGATTTAATGTCTTGCATTATCCTTCTACATTTTGGTGATCAACTTAACATCTTCAAACATTCAATCAATTACATGTCATCATCTCTCACTTTGGCATTGATGGAAACATACTACATTATCATACTATACTATCACTAATACAATATGAAATATACAGTTTCATCAAGCTTTCGTAATGTACCTATTACAAATGTTTGGCTCTCAGTAAGATCAAAAATAGCTTAGATTTGTTTCATGCAGAGTGATTGTCTTCAATATTCAGTCCCTTTAATGGAAAGATGTATCATCTGATATCTTTGTTCTGATATGTGCTCTGCCTTGACTGTTCCTCTTCTTGATAATCTCTTTTTCCTTGACAACAATCTTTCTCTTTGTTTGTATTCTCTCCCTTTTTTACTTCTTTCCCTTACATGGATACTTCATATGTAATCAATTTCTCTCCCTTAGATTATTGATTAACTCTTCCTTCTGATTCTCAGGAACTTCTCTTCATGGATGATAATATAATATTTTCTGATCAATGAGATAATATCTCCCTTTGATAATGCAAATCTCTCCCTAATGATAATGAGATAATTCTCTCCCTTTGACAAAAATTCCAAACAAAAAAAACTTCTTGTTTTATCATCTATATCATGTTGCATCCCTTTGCATAATATATCCCTTGAATTTCACTATCCATCAACAATACAATGTCTCTGGTTTTTGGTGCAGATATGTACCTTGCTATGTACATATATATCTTTTGATGTCCATCTTCATGTTTGTATCAACATGACTGATTATTAGATTTGGTATAGGCTGATGCAACCTCCTAGTCAGATTACTCACTGATAGATAAGGGTTGGACCCCTAGTCTCTATCTTAGGTACTCAAATGTATCCTTCAGTAATGACTTGGTGAATATATTAGCTAACTGTTCCTTTAATTGAACATATTCTAGTGTCACTTCCTTTGCTTGCACTTGTTCTCTTAGATATTGATACTTGATAGCAATATGTTTAGTCTTAGCATGCATGACTGGATTCTTAGAAATGTTAATTGCACTGGTATTACCACAATAGATACTTACTAGTTCAATGATCTTCATATTCATACCTTTTAGCAATTGTTTGATCCATGGAATATTGGATAAATTTGCAGCACTAGCCACATACTCTGCTTCTATAGTTGACTGAGAGATGCATCCTTGCTTCTTGCTGATCCATGTGACAAGTCTATCACCCATAAAGAATGCTCCTCTAGTTGTGTTCTTTCGGTCATCAATGTTTCCAGCCCAATCAAAATCTGTATAGACTTGTAGCTCAAATTTTCCTTCTCTTTTGTACCATAAGCCATAGTCCTCGGTGTTCTTTAGATATCTCATAATTCTCTTGACAATAGTCATATGTGATTCTTTGGGATTAGCATAGAATCTTGCAACTATTCCAACTACGTGTGCAATATCTGGTTTGGTGTGAACAACATACATCAGTTTTCCAATCATTGATCTATATAAGGTTTGATTTAGCTCATTGGATTTGTCTTCTTTTGTCAGCTTACATCCAATAGCCATAAGTGTTCCAACTGGTTTAGAATCTTCCATCTTGAATATCTTCAACACTTCCTTGATGTATTTAGACTGAGTAATGTATATGCCTGCATCTTGTTAAAGAATCTGTAGACCAAGAAAGAATTTGATCTCTCCAAACATAGACATTTAAATTCCTTGCTCATTTCATTAGCAAAGGATTTGCATAAAAATTCATTCCCTCCAAAAATGATATCATCAACAAAAATTTTAGCAATCAGAATATTACCATCGGTATCTTCTTTTAAGTACAGATTGTTATTTTCACTTATTCTAACAAATTTTAAGCTAATGAGATATGATTGAATTCTTTCATACTAGGCTCTCAGTGCTTATTTCAATCCATACAAGGCTTTATGTAGTCTACATACCATGTTTCTCTTGTCTGGATCAACAAACCCTTCTGGTTATTCAATGTATACCTCTTCTTCTAGTATTCCATTTAGGAATGCAGATTTGACATCCATTTGGTATACCTTGAGTCCTTTAAATGCAGCATAAACAAGTAAGATTCTAACTCCTTCTAGCCTAGAAATAGGTGCAAAGGTTTCTCCATAATCAATACCTTCTTCTTGTGCATATCCCTTGCATACTAATCTTCCTTTGTTTCTAGTGACTTCTCCATTCTCATTAAGCTTGTTTCTGAATATCCATTTGGTACCGATTATATTCTTGTCATCTGGTCTCGATACTAGTGTCTATGTATTGTTCTTCTCAATCTGTTCTATTTCTTCATTCATAGCACTGACCCATTCTTCATTCTCAAGTGCATTGTTAACAGATTTAGGCTCAAAATCACAAAGTAAACATCTGGTGTTAAGTCACTTACTTCTTGTTCTTGTTCCAACCTTTTTGTCTCCTATGATTTGATTTTGTGGATGATGTCTTCTGACATACTTGGCAAGTTTTGGTTTAGCTCTATGTTCATCATTATGATCATCTTCTTCACCTTCATTCTCATCTCCATTATTCTGAACATCATCTTGAGGATTATCCTGATTGTCTGTAATTGCACCATGATGCTCGGGTGCAATGTTCTGACGCTCAGGAGTGACACACTATTTCTTGGGTAGAGTGTTAGGTTCTGTATAAAAAAACCCGTTACAGTCCTCTGGCTCCTTTTTTCTTTCCTTATCACTCTTTTCTGCAAATTCATCTATTTTTACATTTGCACTTTCAATGATTTTGTTAGATGACTTGTTAAGACATTTATAAGCCTTACTTTTGGTTGAATACCCTAGGAAGATACCTTCTTCACTTTTGCAGTCAAGTTTTCCATTTCTATCATCCTTCAATATATAACATTGACTACCAAAGATTCTGAAGTAACTTACATTGGGTGTATAACCATACCAAAGCTCATATGGTGTCTTCTTTGTGTCCTTCTTCAATTGTACTCTGTTTTGTGTGTAGATAGTAGTAGTGACATCTTCCCTCCAAAAAGTTTGAGTGATACTTTTCTTAATCATCAATGTTCTTGCACAGTCAACAATTGATTTGTTTCTCCTTTTAGAAATTCTATTTTGATGTGGTGTCCTCGGTGCAGAAACCTGTCTTTTAATTCCATGCTCATTGTAATAGTCAGTGAATTATTCTAAAGTAAATTCCCCTCCTCTATTTGACCTTAAGCATTTCAATTTCTTTTCACTTTATTTTTTTACCATTGCTTTATACCATTTAAACATCTTAAATGCTTCTGATTTATCTTTTAAAAACATGACTGTCATCATTCTAGAAAAATCATCAACAAAGAGAATAAAATACCTATCTCCATAGTAGCTCTTT
>MU226249.1:1313457-1323662 GCA_018584345.1 Thuja plicata
TTCTTATCTTTATCATGTTGTCAAAGTTCACATGACACAATCTTTTGTGCCATAACCATATGTCTTCATTTCTAGCCATTAAACAAGTGGTGTTAGTGTCATCAAGATAGAAAAGGTTACCTTTTGTATGCTCACCGGTACTAATCAATCTTCCTGATTCATTGTAGATCTTTGCCTTCTTATTTTCAAATGCTACTCTGTGACTTGAATTTTTCAATTGTGACTTGAATTTTTCAACTGTGACTTATAATTTAGTCCTTTTACCCAGTAGGAATTTTCACATTTTATCAGGTTATTCAACATTATGGTTCCTTTACCTTCAACTGGACAAAGTGTATCATTTCTCATTCTCACCGAACCACCATTATAATATTCAAAAGTCTCAAAATTTTGTTTATCACCGGTCATATGATGAGTGAAACCACTGTCTATGATCCATACAACATTTTTACTAACTTTAGATATGAGTGCAGTTTCTACATACATTTCTTCATCTTCATCTAAATCATCCTTCATGGCTACAAATACTATCTCGATGTCTTCTTCTGATTTAGTGTCGGTGTCATCAGCTCTATCCTCAGCTAGGTAACAAAATTTTTGCATTTTGTCCTTGTAGTCTCGGGTATCTCTCTTGTCAGATTGTCGGTTGCTTTGATAATCTCTATTATCACCTTTATCAAAATTCTTCTCATATGATATGTCATTTCCTCTATCATCTTTTCTTTGGTTTGGACATCTTGCAGTGAAGTGTCCAACCTCTTTATAATTGAAACATACAAGTGGTAATTTACCTTTGTATCTACCTTTATCTCTCTGCAATCTTCTTGATATTAGTGCTTCAATTTCATCAAGTCCTTGATCCTCATTTTCACTATCACTATCATTTCTAACAACATGTCTATGACTTGAGTTACTTATCTTTGGAGAAGATTTGAATGTAGATTCTATAGATGGTAAGAAACTATTGTCAAAATTAATTTCAAATGAAATTAGTCTACCAATCAAACTATCTAGAGTAACTATATTGTTTACAACTACTCTCATTTCTTGAATAGCAAAAACTCTAATAGCATATACAGGCAATAAGGTTCTTAAGATTTTTCTTACCACTGTCTCTTCTTCAAGTACACCTCCAACTACACGAATATCATTTACTACCTCTTTGAGTCTATAGCTATATGTTGATGGGTCTTTGTGACCGGGTCTGCCAACAGAGGTAAGTTATCACCATGTACTAGGGTACCGACCAACTTTGCCGGTAAAGGTTGTTTGGGGAAATGAGATTCCCCAAGCCTCCGAGCACGTGAGAGTTGGGTCTCGACAGTGTGGGGCTCGATTGGGGGATATGAATATTTTTATTTGAGGGGGATAGCTGGTTATCTTCAACTCATCCTCTCTGGGGATTCAAGTAAGTGGGGTTTCCTTCAAGCACGCATTCATTTTAATAAATAAAATTCAAAAGATACTACATAGATAGAAATATTTCATCTACCTATAGTTATACTAAACATTCCAAACATCAACAATGCTCTAACACTCTACACTAAATACTGAAAAAATATACAACCATCAGTTCATATTTTATCAGTAGCAAAGGAAAGGAGGTCGTTAATCTACTTTAAGTATCAGAGCAAAGGACATGAAGAATACAAAGCATAAAATACTGTTAACCCAGAAGACAAAATGCCAACAACATCATTGAGAGAATTCTTCCTTCTTCATTAACATCTCTTTCGGCAAGCAGTAGTGTGTGGTACAATGGTGGCTCCAAGGGAGAATCTAACTACTTAAAGCTTAGAAACTATAGAGCATTGAGCTCCGCAACTAAGAACTGAGAAAACCAAATTTCTATTAACTATGGACTGTAAAATCATCAATTTCACTGACCCCTGGAATGAGGTCAGACTTATTATTTATACACACCTTTCGATCTAACCCTAACCCTAACTTGTTTTACACTTTACAATAAAATACATTATCTGGTGGCCGGTACTACCTGCACCACGCTACAAAAGGCCCTGAGATGGAAAGGCTTGACATTTCAGAAGAATAAGAAAAGAAAGATGGAGTGGAAGAATTAGCCTCGAGAAGAGAGCCAAGAAGGAGAAAGAAGAAATCTGATCCCCTAGGGATCAAGGTTACATGCCTCATAAATGGGAAAGCAGCACCCTGTCTCTGATGCGCCAGGTGTATCTTTGAAGTAGCACCTTGGGAAGATCATCTATCAGAAACCTCCCATCAAGTTAGCATGCTTTGTTGCAGTTCCCCATCCTCTGAAAACCTTTATTACTGTCTTGAAAGTGACCAGTCGACATTGGGAACCGAGACATAGGTCATGTGAAGAATTCAAAAATGTGGGATCTGGAACTCCAGGATCTGGGAAATTGCATTTCAAAAGAATAAAGAATACAAAATATGATGTCAGGCTGGATTCTCCCAGATCTGAAGAAATTTATTGAGTTATATTTTCTCCCAAGCCTCTAACACTTGGCTAATGCTTTCTTCATCTATGTTCCAGATGCTATCCCATCTTCTACAGATAGTCTCCATTGCCTCCTTAACCTCTTCGGCCCCGTTCCATAATTTGTTCACCATCTTGATGGTGTCATGTGACCGAATCATAGTATTTGACAATCGAGACAACCTACCTTGATCAAAATCTCCACCTGGAGGATATAGGGATTCCATCCTTTTGTCAAACTTACTAAGGACATAGTCCTCTGGGGTACATGTTCTGGTGGTGAAGAGATCAACTTGAAATACCTCGACCATGAATGTTTTGAATAAAACCAAGGGATACTGGGCAGCTGTCAATTTCTCTTTTAAGGTCTTAACCAGTTCCTTGCAAACCTCAAATTTGAGGGCAAGTCTGGAGTACTGGACCTGGAGAGAACCATATGATTCTTCTCCCAAAATTCCAAATTCTGTGGCAACCTCTTCTCCAATGCTATGGATCTCCTCCAACCCGACCTTCCATTTTTCATATTTATCTAAGTCTAACTCCCACACCTGAGCAGAGGTTCTTGCATGGCTAAGGGTGAGATCTACCTTGTAAAAGTCTATGAGGGACACCACCAGAAATTCTCTCATTGCCATTATTTGCTTGGCCACCCACCCGTCCACTACTTGAACCTTTTTCTTCATCATATGCAGTGAGTCCATGTCACCCTGTGTGAGCGGCAATCCAGAAGAAGGGGTTACGGGGTGGACTTCGATCAAGGGCTGTGTTAGTTCTATCAAAAGTGCGAGGAGATTAGCATTTGTCTCTCTTTCCTCCTGCAGCTTCTGACCCTATTTTGCATACCAAGCCTCTATAGCCTTGGTAGCTTCTTTGAGAAAGTCAAGTTCTCCTTTCTTGTCCCTTTTCCCCAGCTCGACCTCTGTTATACTATAGTCTTCAGGCCTTACGGCTGCTGCATCTGTATTTGTTGGGGGTGTCATGATGACCACAATTGTACTACTTGCTGGGTAGGTTTGAAGAGTATGGACCACTTGTGCCCTCTTAGGCTTCTTTGTTTTAGCATTTTTGGCCATCATCTTGGCCAATGACAAGGGAGCACCTGTAGCCACCACCGGAGCCTTTCTTTTCATTGTTTCCACCAGCCATTGGGGTGGCTGGGCTGGGCCTACTACCAATTCCTACTCATTGAGATTCACTTCCAAATCTGGAGGCACATTCCCTGAGTTTATATTTTCTTCTGGCTTCTTTTCCTATTCTTGTTCCGATCCCTTTCTTGCTTCCTGCTCTCTCTCTATTTCCTATTCTCCGGAACCCTCTATATTTTCTACCATGCTGGTGTCTTCTACAAAATTATCTAGGATCTTTTCCCCGGTTTCAGTTTTTGTATTCTTAGGGACCTCATCCTCCCTGGTGTTACTGGTAGCTCCTTCATTCTCCTCTTCTGGGACCTCCTGGTCCATCGGCTGCTGCTATTCTTGGGCCCTATCGGCCTCATTTACTTCAACATTTTCTTCCTCCATTAGGACATCCTCCAGAGGTGGATGAGGTCACTGGCCAAAATTTAACATGGTGGAAGCTTTCACGACCTCTGTGAAAGTGCTTCAGGGCACTTGGTCACCCGAAGTCTCCAAAGGCACCTAGAGCATGATGGTTGGAGGTACGATTGTTACCTGGGGTCTGGGTTCTCCTTCCATCAGTGGCTCAAGTGTAGGTTGCCTTGGCACATCTACGGTCCTTTAGGCTTGTGATTATTCCTATTCAAGCTTAGCATTTTCTTCTTGAGCCTCTTGCTCTAGTATGTTCTTTTCTATGGGGAGTTCTTCTGTAGGGGCCTCCTTTTCTTGAGCATCAATTTCTTCCACCACAGTATTTACACCCTGCTAGATCTCTATAAGCTCCTCCACTGAGAAGGTGTCATCAAAGTCATCATATGGTGGAGAGGAGTCAGAGATATCTTCTAGTTTAGGAGAATCCAAACTTAATTCTACTGGGGGCTTCTCGGGCATACCAAGAGGAGAAATTGGTATGGGGATCGCTGCTGTTATTTTTTTCCTTACAAAAGAAGCCCTGGTGTCCAGAATATCGGAAGACTCTGCCTCAACAAAAGTATATGTGCTCATCATTTTTTCCAATGAGGGAGGTCCTGTTGGGTGAGCGGATGTCACTGGGGTGACTGGGAGGTCGACGACCACCTACATGCTAATTTTTTGGCTAGCCAACTTTTTCGACTCCATCTGATCATGTAATTTTTCCATTAGGAGTGTAGGGATTTAAGGGGGTGCCTTGAGAATCATGACTCCCTCCTTTTCTTTTCCTTTACTCACACTTACTTCAGTGGGTGCAGCAGACACAGAAGGTCCGACACCGGCTGAAGAAGGGATGGTCTTCTTGACCGTTGCCTTCTTGCGGGTGCTTTTGGGGCACACCTAGGCAAAATACTTGTGGCTTACCTCTATGATGGCGTGACATACCCCTTCAATCATCAAATATTTTGGGGTGGCCCAATCCACTAGAGGGAGGTCCAATTTAGCCAGCCGCTGTCCTTTGTATGCTGGATCTTCCAGCGGCCCGCCATTGTTGAAACCTTTCGAGAAAGTCCGAAGGTCTAGCGCCACCATGGGCCCTTTTCTCATTCTACTGTGCTACCAGGCCCTAAGATCAAAGCTATCCTAGAAATCCGCCTAGAAATATTCAATGTCATCTTCATGTGGGGGGGGATGCCCTTGGTAGTGCAGCAATAATTTTTCCATGGGGGTCATAGTTCTTCTGGGTGTGGATTAATTCAACCAGCCCCAACCCTTTTAATTCATTATCCTCCTCCCAGGCCCTGGTGAGGCTGCATGTATAATCCTTGCAAGTAAAGGGAAATGAGACATTGATGACCTGATTCACTGTGAAGAAGGCATGCAGATCCATCATCTGCCTACAGAATTCCAAAAGAATAATCCTATCCCCGCAATACCGGGGAAGGAGGCAGGGCTTCCCATTGAAGCCTGTCACCCTGATGTAAGTGTTATTCCTAAATTGAATGAAATACCGACCATAGGAATTGACTAGTGCCATTTCCACCTGTGAGAGGTAGTACCTGAAATCTCAGGTAAGTGTAAGAATGTTATGGTAAATGAAGGCATCATTTACCTGACAAAAATTTTGGAAGCTTAGCTCCCACTATAATTGGGGATAATGATCCCAAGGTTTAACCTTTCCCAAACCATTTCCAAGCTCTCCAACTATTCCAAGGCCTTGAAAAGCTAGCCTTTGCTATGCCAATGCCTATAGCACATACGAGGTCATATAAAATTGTGAATGTTGGGCAATGGTCTTCAACTGTGTATCCACATGATTGGATATAATTGCCGCCCAGTTGAAAGCCCTACTATGTGTTATTATGCAGTATAAGAAATAATACAGCCACACTAAGAATTCCTGGGCGTGGGGCTATCTGAAGATTCTGCACAAAAAGATTATGCCCGCTTGAATGGGCTCCTTGAAATCCCCGTGGGGAATTTCCAATTTCATCCTTTTATAGTCTCGCTTTGGAGACTTCAACAAATGACTATTGAGGTGCTGCTGGGAAATGATTTTGGCCTCATCAAAATCCTTTAGTGAGTTGGACCAAGTGATTACAATGGACCCCTTGAATTGTGGAATTCCCAACCTGGAAGCAAAGGTGGGGGCATCTAATGTGATGATTGTGGCAGGATATTGCAGCGGCCGGGGATCTGGAAGCAAGACTGAACAAGTGGCTAGATTATACAATACTACCAGCTACCTGATAAGTTCAGGGGACTGCACGGTGCATGGAAAATTCACAGCCTTGATGATGCCAGAGGTAGCTAAGTAAGTTGATATTTTTTCCCCTTGTTCTTTCATCCTGTAAATGGTCTAGATTAGACCTTGTCGTTTGGCCCAACTCCCGGGGTCTAGATCTGTAATTTCTTGAAGCTTGGAGTCTATTTTAGACCCCACAACACCTCCATCCTTTGGATACTTGGATGTTAATGGTAGCTTTGTCAACATTCTTTCTAGCTTCAATTTTGTGGCTGCTTGGGTGGAAGTGGTTGGTAGTTCTAGGCTATCAGGAGGTGTGAGATCATTAGACATCCTTAACAAGCTTATCACCCACCTGCAAGACCGAAAAAATGTCAAAACACATAAGGATATGAAAAAATCTAGGAGATTTTCCACTAGCGTGCACTTGTCAAGAAAACATTAGTGCCTACATCAAAAGTTCTGGAGTATCTAAAAAAATGGACATAACTTAAGCATTCCGAGGTGTGCGGACATGGTGACAAAGAAGAGAAAAGCAGAAGGCAAGATCCTGCTAGGAGTTCAGAGTCCAGACAAACTAGCCATTGCTGAAGTGATTGGCAACAAACCATACTTTGGTCGATGTGTGCTGGCACATGGGAGAATGGCAGGCAACATAAAGGTAGTTATGGCATTGATTAGGACAAGTGGGCCGATACAGGGCAAAAATGAATGCCAGATTAGACACATTTTAAATGCCATATGTGAGAAATTAATCCCACCATTAATATGATGAGATAGAGGAGAGAGAAAGCTGCCATGGTTTGAACCAGTGAGGTGCCGAGTTCAAACCGTGGTGACTCTGTATCGATGAGCTCTATCTCGTCGGTTCAAAATTCATGACAGAGCATAAAGAACTCAATGCTCTGAAGTATATACATAAGACACACATACATGATATACATAAGACATACAAGAGGGCATAGAAAATGTACATAATATACACTATCCTATATATACCTGCACAAAGGGTGGACCACCCTCTAGCAGAGCTGACCCACCAATGGGTGGCGAACCAGACGACAAAGACACAAAGCAGAAATAGAAACAAAGCAAAATAGAAATAAAAATGAAACGCAGTAACACGAAACAAAAGCAAAAAGAAGAGGAAAGAACCAAAAAAACCAACCTGGAATCCAAAGAATGGCAAAGGGAAGAAACACTAGACCACTCTACAATAGCTTTCACCTCCAATGCCAAGAACAACTACCAAAAATAAAATTGTTGTTACCCACTAAGATCAAAGAAGATTGCACTTAATTCACACTCAAATCGCCTATGAATCGCTCTGAAAACTCTAAGTGTTTTAATCATGGTAACTATGAAAATGGAAAGTAAATCTTATTTATACCTGAGGTAAAAGCAAGTTACCTTCCCTCCACAAACTTTAGAACAAGAAAACCTCCAAATTCTGGGACTGGGGATTCCAAATGACCATGTCTTCTTACAAGAAGAGGACATTGTGGTAGAGAATCCCAGAGTCCAGAATCCGGCTTCTAGAAAAGAAATGACCAACTCCAGGACCGGGTCCCAGAGACACGAAGGAAAAAAACACAAAACACAACTAACACCGTGGGAAAGAAAACCCAGAGAAGGAAACAAAAGAAGAAAAGGCAAAGAAAAAAAGGCAAGAGCCAAAAGTAAAAAACAAAAAGGGGGACCCAACATTTTGCACACAAAATGTAGGGACGGGGATGCATGGCATAACAAATGGTGACTATCTAGGACAAATGCCTTATTGCATTTGAGAACCATAGAATCTCTGGTTAGAAAAATCAGAATAAATCATTACCCGAAGCATCTTTCTCACAAAGTGTGAAACATTTGAGAAAATCCAGCCATACACAATTCAATCCATGATCCGTTCATCAGTTGTGAAGTGTATGCTTTGGAAGGAAGTCAAGATGATGACCTTTGGGAGAAATAGAGAAGAGGCACTAAGTATATCAAACCCTAAAGTCATCAAATTCATTTGCTTCTCCTGGATATCAGAGTTTCATCCCATTTATTTTTTCTTATTATTTTGCTCGTTTCTAGGTGGGAGGGCGGTACTTGTTTCACCATCAAGCTTAAGCTTAGCTAAATTTAATGGTGGTACTTCTTTCACCCTTCCACCCACCTTAATATGCTGTATAGGGAAGGAAGACTTCAGATCTAGAAAGAACCTTTAAAAGTCCAGACTTGGGTCAACCAACTAGTGCAACCGATCTACCCTTGAGGTGTCCGATTACTTGTTCCTCAATATTTTTTTTTACTGATTACCAGACTTTCAGGGATAAATCTGATGAAGATTACTCATAATTTGCTACAAAAACTATAAAATAAATCTGAAGACCAGACCAATTCCACCATGATAACGATAGATTCCAAGTTCACTGCAGTGCCAAAGGTACCATCTCAGAGACTAGATGTTATGCTAAGCATACCAGCCTACAAGAGGGGGAGAAAAATGCTGGACCCGAGAAAAAAGATAGAAGAAAACCAAAATGAAACAAAAGAAAAGGGGTGGTCCTTGAGGACGACCAGTAAGACTATTTACAAAGAAATGTACCCCCAAATGAGGCACCAGGAAAGAAATATTTACAAGCAAGAAAATTTACATAAAATACAACTCTGGGCAAACCGACCTTATTCAAAGTAATGTTTGAGAAACTTTCTATTGATGGGAAATGGGATGGGCTCTCCAGTCATGGTATTGAGGTGATAGGTATTTTCTCCATAGATCTCTGAGATTAGGTATGGTCCGAGCCAGAGCCGTTGGAACTTGGTGTGCTTTCCTTTTTTTTCCCGGGCCTTGTCCCACAAAACGACTAAGTCTAAAATCTGAAAGGCCTTGTACTAGGCTCTATGGTCAAACCATCATTTTACCACTACTTGGTGATGCAAAAAATGTTCAAGGGCTACATCTTGTTTCTCCTCCATCCACACCAGGTTTAGGAGCTGAACCTCCATAATGTTATCCTGGTTGCCAAATTCCTGCATGAACTGCAAAACTGGGATCTGTAAGTTGATTGGGAACACTAGGTTCTGGCCATAAACCATAAAAAATGGGGACATTCCCATGGAAGCCTTAATTTTAATGAAATTCACCCAGAGGGAAAATCTTAGCTTTTGGTGCCAATCCCAGGGATTCTGTTCTAACAGGTGTTTGATCACTTCGAGTAAATTTTTGTTCTTTGATTCAACAACACTGTTCCCCTGGGGGTAATAGTTGCTAGAAAAATTTAGAGTGATCTTTCGGTCATAGGTCCATTCAAGTATTTGAATTGAAGAAAATGCCAGACCATTTTCACACACTATCTCTACTACATTTGGGGCCAAATTTTGACAGAAGTTTTCGACGGGTAACTTTTTCTTACAAATTTGGTGTTTTTTTTTGTAATAGGCCCCGATGATGTCGGTATTTCGATGGGTGTTTAATTGACCATTGGAAATCTAATAGATTCAAGGTATACATTAAAAAAAAAAGTGAAACAGCCTCATCATTTTCATTCGATTGGAGAGCGGGAGAAAAGGAGCGACGATTGAGCGCGGGAGAAGGTATGTGATTTCTTCATCTTTCGAGCCTCTGGCATCATATTCGAATGCATTTCATTTTATTGTTGAGGGATTTTCTCTCTAAACTGACCACATTCTTCTGGTTTCATGCCCTAGCCAGTGCTTTATCTCTATTATTTGATGTTATTGGTGCTTGTGCTCAAGGATATCGATTCACTGTATTCAAATGTTTGGATTCACGTTTGTTGATATTACTGGCATATGTGTTTAATGACACTATTATATATTTCTCTCACTGAAATGACCATGTTCTACTGGTGTCGTGCCCTAGCCCGTGCTTTAACTCCATTATTTGATGTTATTGGTGCTTGTGCTCAAGGATATCCATTTTTTTGAAATGTTGACTGTGGTTATCAAATGGACAGCCTGTGAGCTT
>MU226249.1:1355589-1370366 GCA_018584345.1 Thuja plicata
CTTCAAGGAACTTGGCTCTGATACCAATTGTTAGAATACTTCAGGGATAACTGAGAGGGGGGGGGGGTGAATCAGTTATCAGAAACTTTAAATCTTTTGTACTTATTAATCTAGATTGATATAAATTAAATGCACATTCAGATAACACATTACACAACACATCAATTTGGTTACAGGGAAACCAAATGGTAAAAACCCTGGTGGGAATTATCACCCACAAAGAACTATACTTGTTTATAGTAATCCCTATTAAAAGATTTTGCAAGCCTATTAGGAGTCATTCATTACAATGCAGTAAGTATAGTGACCTAGTTAAGGGTCCGTTATAATAACCCTGTTAGGGGTGGTGGACTCACTGTCCAAGTGGTGAAGGCTACAACCTTTTGGTTATTTGATACACACTGTATCAACAAGATGAACTGCTGTTTGTGACACTGCTTGTCTGATTAGTTCCTTTTATGTGCCGATGCTTTAACCTCTTGTAAAGCACTACAACAATATTCTCTATGTTCTAAAAGCTTCTACTTCAATATCTATATTATCAATATATGATAAATATAGCTCTGCTGCTTTAACACTTTGCTCTGCTTTTTTAATCTCTGGCTTTCGCAACTCTTCTTATCACAAATGACCTTGTATAAATACATAATCCAATTATGAGATCATGGGACCTGTTAGACAACTCTTCATAACATCCTTGTCATCTCTACTAAGCGCACAAGCATAATTACAATTGCGCAAGTCAATGCTGAATAGATGCGTCACTTCACTAAGTCGGCCTTACCAAATTAATCATATCTTTGTAATCTTCTTGAAATACATTTAGCACCTTTGGATTAATATTAAAAACTCATAAATAAACATGAATATACACATGCTTATCCTGAAGATAGGTGCAACTCATTAACCATGTTATATACGTTAGCCTTAAACCGTTATTCTTCCAGAACTGTAACCGTCAATAACAAAATTACATATCTTTACTAAAACATCATTTCTGGGTCTATGTTTATGAATATAACATAATAAACATGTCAACAACATGTATCTATCCACACAAGTCTTCATGTCATCATATGGATAAGTACATACAGAAGTATTGCTGTGTATTATGTGTTGTCATCAATGACAAACATGCAATCAATCAACTGTTCATAATCAAATCTCCAACAGTTGCCTTCTTGCAGGTGCTTTTGGGGCACACCCAAGAAAAATACTTGTGGCTAGCCTCTATGATGGGGAGGCATACCCCTTAAATCATCAAATATTCTAGGGTGGCCCAATCCACTAGAGGGAGGTCCAATTTATCCAGCCCCTATCCTTTGTATGCTGGATCTTCCAGCGGCCCACCGTCGTTGAAACCTTTCAGGAAAGTCTGAAGGTCTAGCGCATCCATGAGCCATTTGCTCATTTTTCTGTGCTGCCAAGCCCTAAGATCAAATATGTCCTGGCAATCTGCCCAAAAATCTTCAATGTCATCTTCATGTGGGGGGATTCCCTTGGTAGTGCGGCGGCAAATTTTCCACAGGGGTCATAGTTCTTCCGGGAGTGGTTGAATTCAACCAGCCCCAACCCTTTTAATTCATTATCCGCCTCCCAGGCCATGGTGAGGCTGCATGTATAATCCCCATAAGAAAAGGGGAATGAGACATTGACGACCTTCTTCACTATGAGGAAGGCATGCAGATCCATCATCTACCTACATAATTCCAAAAGAATAATCCTATCCCCGCAATACTGGGGAAGGAGGTAGGGCTTCCCATTGAAGCCTGTCACCCTGATGTAAGTGTGATGCCTAAATTGAATGAAATACCGACCATAGGAATTGACCAGTGCCATTGCCTACTACGAGAGGCGGTACCTAAAATCTTGGGTAAGTGTAAGAATGTTATGGTAAACGAAGGCATCGTTTACCCAACAAAAATTCTGGAAGCTTAGCTCCCACTCTAATTGGGGATAATGATCCCAAGGTGTAACCTTTCCTAGACTGTTTCCAAGCTCTCCATTTGTTCCAAGGCCTTGAAAAGTTGGCCTTTGCTATGCCAGTGCCCATAGCACATACGAGGTCATATAAAATTGTGAATGTTGGGAAACGGTCTTCATTTGTGTATCCACATGATTGGATATAATTGCCACCTAGTTGAAAGCCCTGCTATGTGTTGTTATGCAATATAAGAAATAATACATCCATGCCAAGAATTCCCAGGTGTGGGGCCATCTAAAGATTCTACACAAAAATATTATGCCTGCTTGAATGGGCTCCCTGAAATCCCCGCAGGGAATTTCCAATTTCATCCTTTTATAGTCTCGCTTTGGAGACTTCAACCAATGACTATTGAGGTGCTGCCGAGAAATGATTTCGGCCTCACCAAACTCTTTTAGTGAGTTGGCCCAGGTGATTACTATGGACCCCTTGAATTGTGGAATTCCTAACCCAGAAGTAAAGGTGGGGGTGTCTAATGTGACGATTGTGGCAGGATATTGCAGAGGCCTGGGATCTGGAAGCAAGACTGAACGAGTGGCCGGATTATACAATACAGCCAGATACATGATAAGTTTAGGGGACTGCATCATGCATGGAAAATTCATGGCCTTGATGATGCCAGAGGTAGCTAAGTAAGTTGATATTTTGTCCCCTTGTTCTTTCATCCTGTAAATGGTTTGGATTAGACCTTGTAGTTTGGCCCAACTCCCGGGGTCCAGATTTGTAATTTCTTGAACCTTGGAGTCTATTTTAGACCCCACAACACCTCCATCCATTGGATAGTTGGATGTTAATGGCAGCTTCACCAACATTCTTTCCAGCTTTGATTTTGTGGTTGCCCGAGTGGAAGTGGTTGGTAGTTCTAGGCTATCAGGAGGTGCGAGATCGTTAGACATATTAAACAAGCTTATCACCCACCTGCAAGACTGAAAAACCGTCAGAACACATAAGGATATGAAAAAATCTGGGGGATTTTTCACCAACCTGCACTTGTCAAGAAAATGTTAGCGCCTACATCAAAAGTTCATGAGTATTTAAAAAAATGGACATAACATAAGCGTTCCAGGGTGTGTGAACACGGTGACAAGGAAGAGAAAAGTAGAAGGCAAGATCCTGCTGGGAGTCTGGAGTCTAGACAAACTAGCCATTTTCAAAGTGATTGGCAACAAACTATACTTTGGTTGACGTGCGTTGGCATGTGGGAGAATGGTAGGTGGCATAAAGGTAGTTATGGCATTGATTAGGACAAGTGGGATGACACGGGGCAAAAATGAATGCTAGATTAGACGTGTTTTAAATGCCATACATGGAAAATTAATCCTACCATTAATATGATGAGATAGAGGAGAGAGAAAGCCACCATGGTTTGAACCAGTGAGGTGTTGAGTTTGAACCGTGGTGACTCTGTCTCAATGAGCTTTGTCTTGTTAGTTCAAAATTCATTACAAAGCGCGAAGAACTTGACGCTCCAAAGGATATACATAGCACACACATACATGATATACATAAGACGTACAAGAGGGCCAAAGTGTATACACATAAGTTTACCAAGAATATACACCATATTTATGACAATGTATAGCGAAACAAAAATGTAGAGCAACTACCTAACAAGAGAGCATAGAAAATGTACATAATATACACTATCCTACACCTACGCCTTGGGCGGACCACCCTCTGGTAGAGCCAACCCACCAACGGGAGGTGAACCAGATGACAAAGACGCAAAGCAAAAATAGAAACAAAGCAAAGTAGAAATGAAAATGAAACGCAGCAACACGAAACAAAAGTAAAAAGTGGAGGAAAGAACCAGAAACACCAACCTGGAATCCGAAGAACGGTGAAGGGAAGAAACACTAGACCGCTCTGCAACAACTTTCACCTCCAACACCAAGAACAGCTACCAAAAATCAAATTGTTGTTACCCACTAAGATTAGAGAAGCTTGCACTTAATTCGCACTCAAATCACCTATGAATCACTCTGAAAAATCTAAGTGTTTTAATCGTGGTAACTATGAAAATGGTAGGTAAATCTTATTTATACACGGGGTAAAAGAAAGTTACCTTCCCTCTGCAAAATTCAGAATAGGAAAACCTCTGAATTCTGGGCCTGGGGATTCCAAATGACCATGTCTTCTTACAAGAAGAGGATATTGTGGTAGAGAATCCCAGAGTCTGGAATCCAGCTTCTGGAAAAGAAACGACCAACTCTAGGACTGGGTCTCAGAGACACGAAGGACAAAAAAAAAAATACAACCAACACCGTGGGAAAGAAAACCCGGAGAAGGAAACAAAAGAAGCAAAGGCAAAGAAAACAAGGCAAGAGCCAAAAGAAAAAAAATAGAAAGGGGGACCTAACATTTTGTACACAAAATGTAGGGACAGGGATGTAGGGAATAACACTATACAGAGTGATATTTTCTCCTTCTTTCATTCTTATGTCATCAAACCTCCTGATAAGGCCAAGATAGGGCCATATAGTTTTATGTTTTCATATGTTTTATGGCTACTTTTGAAAGACTTTATATGTTTTCATGATACTTTCCAGATTGTTTAATATCTTAGAACTGTTATATCTATGGGTGTATGCAAATATATGTGAAATGCTTTTAAAAGTTTATAAATATACTATCTATGTGTTGTATGGATATATGGAATTAAATCTGATACCTTTCTTTCTTACCTTAAGTTGGGTGGGTTTTTTGTAGCCATATGATGAAGAGCGAGGTAGTAAATAAACTTATTATGAATTCTTTGTCTTGGATATGTACATGTACTAACCCTTTTTGCAGAGGCAATGGATCCATGAATAAGGAAGGAGTCAACATAAGAGGAACAGAGTAACAGTTTGAAAGGACCAACTGTTGCGAAGCTCATAATGGTTCCACTACCACGGGTGAGAATGAGTCCTATTGTGGATGAATCACAGCTGAAGTGGTCATGATGGAGTCGATATAGTAGCCACGTGTTCCTATATTTCATGAATGTATAAATGCAGTTTGTTTCTTCAGTTTAAGTTGTTGGTCGTGTTCTTGATGACTTCCATATCCCTAATGTTGGGGAAGTCCTAGTCAAAAGGAGTTTGTTTCAAGTTGTTGTTAAATAAGCTAGAAGTTCTATTCCCAGTAGTTAGTTGATAGATAGAGAATTATTATTACAGTACTCTATTGTAATTCAGAAAGGGATATACAATCTTATTTTCTGTATCTTGTGTAATCAATGTTTTATGAATAAATTATGAGAGCTTCAACTTCTAGTATCTGAGATCTTGTTTATTCACACTTCCATGGGGGCCCACACGGGAGGTGAATCTAATTTTTAGTTAAGTAGGTTGCAAGTTATTTTAGTAAGTAGGTTGCAAGTTATTTGAAGCAAGTAGGACTCTGTTGCTCCTGCAGCCACTAGTAACAGCACCAGTGGTTGTTCCTGCAGCAAAGGCAGTTAGCTAAGTTTATCATTCCTGCAGCATAGGATTAAACTTAATATTTCAGCAAGTCATTTCATCTTTAGATTACATTGTTGATATTTCATTTCTTAGTTTAGTTCCTTTAAAGTATTCCCATTTACTATAATGATGGCTTTTAGAACAGATTAGAGCATATACTTTGCTGTCACCATTTCAAGTCTACGCTCCCTGGTCAATAATTTAATGAGCTTGATATATTGTTTCTAGTAGAAAGGATGCATAATCCTTAACTATAAGAGGTATTATATAGAGCAGCCATTTTTGGTGCCACTGCCGGAGATTGGTGTCAATCTAGTCTAGCCTAGAGTCATTTTAGGCCTAGTTTAGTAATTCTTTTTAAGCATAGAAAAAGAGATCACCTTGGGCATTTCCTTCCTCAAGACCATCAAGCTAAGCCATTTAATCCATTTAACCCTAAGCTTGAGGATCCCCAATTTGCCCCCATAGAAGTCGAAGAACCATTTGAAAACATATTTGCTGATGCATTTGATCACTTACTATCATCTGGTGAATCTTTGCAATTAGACAAACTATTTGCTGAACCAGAAGATCTCTTACCACCACCACGGCCTCCTCCAAGGATGGCTCAACCAAAATTTCCCTTCCCAATTCCACCTCAGCAAGGAAATTATAATTTGAAGAACATACCCTCTGGAGCCTTGCCCAAGTTCTATGGCCTCATCACTGAAGACCCTGAGACTTTCCTTTTTGAGTTTGACATCCTTTGTAGGAGCTACGACTATACAACTGATGCACATAAGCTCAAGTTGTTTCCATCCACTCTGAAGGAAGCTGTGCTACGATGGTTCATGGGCCTTGGTGCTAACACTGTAGCAGATTGGACTGCCATGAGCAACATGTTTCTTTCCAAATACAAAGAATACTGTCGCGGGTGAGATTTGAAAGGTGATGACATCTTTAGGATGACCCAGAAAGAGGACGAGACCATAGAAGATTATGTCTCAAGGTTCATGTACAACCTGCAGTGTAACACTCAGCATCAACTGAATGAGGACTCTCAAAAACACCTTTTCATTAAAGGTGTCAATGAAGGAAGCATTGAGGTTCTAGACCTGATGGCTGGAGGTGATGTTACACAAAAGAATTGGGATGATATCAAGAATATCTTCTTGAACTACTGTAGAGCCACTGTCAAGAAGGGTATAGGAATCCAAGACCTACCACACAAGTATGCTGGGTCTGGGGTATCCAAGATAGAACTTTCTAATCTCCTATCGGACTTCAAGCAGGACATCATTAATGATTTTGCTACTTAGCTGGATACCATGCAAGCTCAAAAGAAGAAGGAGGATGCTGATGTTGTGCTCGCATAATAATGCTCGCATTGCAGGTAGAAAAAGAGGAGCTGCAAATGCAAGACCATTGCAAATGTAGAGTCCCAGCCGATGCCTACAGAGTTCAAAGCTATCGATGAGAACAAGGAGGTGCTATATGTCACTCAACGCAGGCCATGGGCCCCATGACTAGGTATGCCTCAAGATCCTCTTCAAATTCCTAGCAATAATAATCCATGGCAGAGTTTCCCAAATTTAAGTCCCCATAACTTTGGAGGATATAATAATTGGCAGAAACCTCAACAAGGGTGGAACCAGCCCCAGCAGGGTTGGAAACAACCCCAGCACAGTTGGTACTAGCCCTAGCAAGGTTGGAACTAGCCTCAGCAGGGTTGGAAAAAGCCCCAACAAGGCTGGCAACAACCTCAGCAAGGGTGACAACAACCCAATCAATGGTCTCATTGGCCCAATCAGCAAGCCATAATGCCCCCTCCATAGCAACAAGCTCTCATGCCTCCTCCTGCAACAACTAATAATCCTCCTAAGCCACCACAGCTGCCTGCACAACCTAATCCCAATCCCAATAACAAACTGCCCACTCAGTAGCAGAGCTATGCCTTGCATGACATTCATCTCAGGTCAGGAACTACCCTCGCTTCACCACAACCCCCTATCATAACCGAAGTAGAGGAGCCTCTTGTTGACCATGAAGATGTGTCGGCTCCTGTAGCCAAAGAGCTTCCATTTCCTCACAGATTAGCTCAACAAGCTGTACCCATAGTAAACCATGCTGTAGCAGACTTGACCAATTAAAGCATATAATGGTAAAGATTCCTTTCCTAGATGCTATCAAGGAATTCCCTGCCTATACTAAAGCTATTCAAGAGGCCTGCATTAAACAACCTAGAAGGAGGAAAAATGATCCCAAGACCATTCAAGTCATCGGCCAGCTCTCTGATCTTATGTTAGACAAGTTGTCTGTACCCAAGTATGCCAATCCAGGAAGTCCTGTGGTTATAGTTACCATTCAAGGTATACAAGTTCCAAATGCCTTAGTGGATTTAGGTGCATCTATAAATATCATGACCAAAGAAGTCCTGTCCACTCTAAACATTGCTAGTCTCTGTGACACACCAATGATTCTACAATTGGCTGATAGTTCCACTGTTAAACCTGATGGGGTAATTGAAGATGTGATAGTCACCCTACATTCTTGGGAGTATCCTATAGACTTTTTGATTCTCTCCCCTAAAGCTGATATGGGTGGGTACCCTCTGATTTTAGGATGACCATGGTTGGCCATTGCTGATGCCTTCATAGCTTGCTAGTCAGGAAAGATGACCATCTCTAATGGGTTCAACACTAAAAACTTGACACTCTACTCCCTTGCTCAACCTATGTTGTAGGATGAGGATGCCATGTGGCCAGAATTAGATGAACTTGATCTCGAAACTAACTTAGTTCAGTAACTCATGGTAATAGGAAGAGAGCTGTTTCTAGCCTCTAGAGAAGAAGATGAGATAATTTCATCTATCATCACTAATGACTACAACATAGATTCCCAGATGTGTCTGTAATCGGACTATGTTTTAGAAACCATTTTGACCACTCCAAATGCATCTTCATATTCACTATCTTCCAGCTGTCTTGATCTCATGTTACCCCATGAACTGGCTTCACTGCCAAGCACTGACTTGGCCATGATGGATAAGGTCATAAAAATGGAAATTAGCCCTGGAAAGGAATTAAATATCAACTCTAACCTGTCATTACCCTGCCAACAAGATATCCTATTGCTGCTATAGGAAAACCAACAGGCCTTTGCCTGGGATTGCACTGACATGAAAGGGATAGATCCTAAGATTTGTACCCATCGAATCTGCATAAGTCCAGATTATAAACCTGTTAGGTAACCGCAAAGAAGAGTCAATCCTATCCTAAGGGATATAGTCAAAACTGAGCTCCAAAAGCTCCTTTATGCCAGGTTCATCTATCCAATTTTTGACAGCCAATGGGTGTCACTTCTTGTCATAGTGCCAAAAAAAGGAGGTAAATGGCGTGTTTGTGTGGATTACAGGGAGCTCAATACAACCACTAAAAAGGACCCTTTCCCACTCCCATTCATCAACCAAGTCCTAGAAAACCTAGCAGGAAAGAAGTATTTTTCCTTCTTGGATGGGTTCAGTGGTTACAACCAAATTCAAATAGATCCCAAGGATCAGGAGAAAACTACCTTTACCTGTTCTTGGGGGACTTTTGCATATTCTGTCCTCCCTTTTGGCTTATGTAATGCCCTTGCCACTTTTCAGCGAGCAGTCATCAGTATTTTTTCAGACATATCTTTTGATTGTATGGAAATCTACATGGATGACTTCACTACCTATGGGAACACATTTGATGAAGCCACAGACAATTTGGAAAAGGTCCTCCAAAGATGCCAGGATAATAATCTCTCTCTCAACAGTGAGAAGTTCTTTATGATGTTGGAAGAAGGTGTCGTATTGGGACATTTTATTTCTTCACATGGCATCCAGGTTGACCCCGCCAAGATTTCAGTCATCTGCACTCTTACCACACCAGAGAAGCAGAAAGATGTTCGGAGTTTCCTTGGCCATGCTTGGTATTACTGACGGTTTATCAAGGATTTTAGCCAAATTGTAGCTCCCCTATATAATCTATTAAAAAAGGACTTTGATTTTACTTGGAATTCTGAGTGTGATAAGGCTTTCCTGCAGCTGAAGGAAGTTCTAACCACTACACCTGTATTACATGGACCAAATTGGGGTTTTCCCTTTCATATTCATACAGATGCTTCCGATTATGCTATCGAAGCAGTATTGGGCCAGCAAGAGGATGCAATTGAACATGCCATTTATTTTATCAGCAAGAATCTGTAGGGGGCCAAATTCAATTACACAGTGACCGAAAAAGAGTTGCTTGAAGTAATTTATGCTCTAAACAAGTTCAGGCATTATATTACTGGTTACTAGATTTTTGTCCATACTGACCATTCTACAATCTGGTACCTGATGAATAAACTAGCCATCTTAGGAAGATTGGCTCGTTGGTTACTACTCATGCATGAATTTGACATCACAATCATTGACAAGCCCAGGAAAGCCAATGTTGTGGCTAACTTTCTCTCTCGCTTGCACGTTCCTGATGATCCTGCGGCCATCAATGATAGTTTTTTGGATAAACATTTGTTCCTATTGCAAGCACACAATCCATGGTACGTTGATCTTGCCAATTATCTCACAATTGGTCGAACTCTGGCCCATTTTTCTTCCAAGGAATGCCAGATGCTAGTTGAGAAAAGTTTCAACTTTTCTTGGATTGTTGGTTTCATGTTTTACATTGGCCCAGACCAAGTTATGAGGTGATGCATTCGTGAGGATGAGACTTATGACATCCTCCAGGCATGTCATGACGAACCATGCGGTGGCCACTTTGTAGCCAAACAGACAGGCTTCAAAATTTTGACAACAGGGTATTATTGGCTGACTCTCCATAAAGATGCCGCTCAGTACACCAAGAAATGTGATCGGTGCTAGAAAATGGGGAGGCCCACTAAGACCGATGAGATGCCCCTTTAGCCACAGGTAGTGGTCACACCCTTTGATAAGTGGGGCATTGATTTTGTGGGTCCAAATGACCCTTCTTCTCAAGGTAAGTCTTACATTTTGGTTTGTACTGATTATGCTACTAAGTGGGCTAAAGATAAACCAATGAAACATCCAAGAGATAATAATGTTGCTAAGTTCTTGTATGAGTGCATTTTTACCTGCTTTGGTGTTCCAAGGGAAATTGTCTCTAATCAAGGGGTGTAGTTCACTTCCAACCTCATTGCTACTTTGATGGAGGAATACAACATTTGTCATGCCAAGTCATCTCCTTACCATCCATAGGAAAATGGTTAGGTTGAGGTCACTAACCATGAATTGGAGGCCATTCTTACCAAAACCATGGATGTTCATAAGAAGGATTGGGAAGCTAGGCTTCCTAAAGCACTATGGGCTTACCACACTACCTGGAAGTCTACTACAGGATTCACCTCATTCCAACTAGTCTATGGAAAATGGCAATGATGCCAGTCGAGTTTGAACATAAAACCTTGCAGACGACATTGGAGCTCAACCTTGATCTCACTGTAGCTCAACAAGAATGTGTTCTCACCTTGAACAGTCTGGATGAATGGAGGAAATCTTCTTTAGCTAACACCGAGTTGGTGATCTACTAGAGGTACCTTGTCCTGTAACTCTGTTCTCTATTATTTTTTAGTTAGTTAATCAATTAATCATGAAAAGAGAACAATGGAAAAGGCAGAAGAAAGATTTACATCAGGTTATTGATCAAACTTTTCAAGAATTGGTAGAGAAGGAGGAAGAGGTAGAAAAGCTCCAAGAAAGATTGGCTAAGGTAACGTCAATTATCCCTGACCTGATGAGCTGTAGGTCCCCTTCCCCAGTATATGCCATTTTTCTTAAGGAACAATTATTGAATTATAAATTGACCAATATAGTCAGGGGCAAGTCTCCTTTGTTAAATGAGCCCATTCAGTTTTTCCAAGCCTTCCATAATTCTCCTGCAGCCATACAAAACTTATTATGTGAATTCTTCCTACATAATCTAGCTGTACCAAACGATAGGGTTTGGAATCCACTACCCTATGTCAGAGATATCCAACTTAGGGCACTCATGTCCTGGATACAGAATGAGATCAATAGGGAGTCTCAAGCTAAAATTTATAGGGAGTTAGAGGATGAAATTCCTCTACACTTACGGCCAGAGGCTAAAGATCCCAAAACATACTATTATGATTGGATGAAAATAGCATAGTCAGAATCAGGGGAAAAGTTCATCAACCCTCTTAGGGATGCAGCCTATAATGAATACACTCAGATGGATGAAACTAAATTAGCTGAGGTCATAAAATCCCTCTAATGGCACTGGATTACTACGACAACAGATATGACGAATAAGGAACCCCATTCACCACTTAATTTTGCAATGGCAAATAAGCGTGCTCCCTGGTATGTCATGTTGGACAAAGAAAGAAAAAGATAATGAATTTCATTAATGTTCCAACCACCTCTTCTTCTTTCACCTCTTCTGCCTAAGTTAGGAAACTTGGAAAATCATGACATGGCAGCAGAGGTCAGAAGGTGGGAAACATACAGGGACAATAAGGGTTTTTACTAGAGTTTTGCTAATGGAGGAGTTGGACAGAAAATAGTTGTAGATCTAAGAATGCACGCTAGGCTAAAGAATGTTAAGCTTCTAGTTATCTTCAGTCCTATAAGATGAATGCCTTCAAATACTTTTTATCAAATTACTACTGTTTGGAATGCTTTATAAAACCTTCTACTGTATGTTTACCAAATAGCAGTCTGTTAATTTATCGAAAGACAATAAATTATCTAGAGTATACCAATCAATCAAGTTAAGTTATGTGTAATACAAAACACTAAAGTAATGAATCATAAACACATTTACACATGGATTTTTAACATAGAAATCGTGTTAAGGGAAAAATCACTTGGGACTGGTAACCCAAAATTTTCACTCTTTTGAAGTGAGCTCGGTGAAGAGCCAACCTTGTTAAAGGTTACAAACACGCTGTTAGGTGTGACCTTGTTAGAGGATTTAAAATTTTAGTCTGTCACTTGATATTGGGCATCTCTATGATACCTTCCTTGATCAAACACTCACTTGGCCTTTCAATAGGCATTTGGCATCTAATGCTATCTTCATGATCAAACTTTTTGATACTCCTTGGGATGTATCTCAATATAGAAAGGATCTTTAAATCCTTCTCGGTTAAGAGACTTTATGAATCAATGATTAAACTAAAACAGTATGATTTGTTCACATATACAACTTATAATTGCAGATTTTTAGATCTATTGTAATCTCATAAAACTATTGTGATCAATATGTCTTGGTTTATACCTTTGCTCCACTTTGATTCTGCTTAGTGATGCTGTGCTCTTTTGCTTGGTGTCCACAAAAAACTTTAGCTCTTTCCTCAGCTTGTTGATCAGGACTGTATGAAGTTACTCTTCAACATCCTCTTTTCATTCATTCACCCACCACACCAATTCATAATGAATTGAGTTGTCTCTTTATAGACATGATATCACCGTTGTTAGGTTCTTTATTTTCTTGATCTTGGTGTGATCCACAATTATCACCCATTAGATTTAAAGGAAAAATCCTATTTTATCTCACTGAGATCTTCTTGTCAACTGGAAAAAATAGCTTTAAATCCATTACTTATCTCTGGCTTTATCATGTCAATGCAAAACAAAGATAACTACTAGTTAAGTCCACATTTAGCTCTACCAGCTAGATATTTTATCATTTTTGAAATCAAGTTAATTTTGGTGTTTAACTCTTTGATAGATTTGGTCAACACTCCAGTTCTCCTCGAGCTTCTCCATCGGTTTACACTATGTTTCTGGCCATCGGTTCTTCTTGTGATTCTTCTCATCGGTAATGCTCATCGGTGTTCTTGTTTGGGCATCACTGTGACTTGAATTTCAGTGATCTTTGTCCGTCGGTGTCCACTAACCATCGATGTTTGAAGTCACATTGTGAATACTTGTCTTTTATGCATTACTAAAAGTATAATCTTTATCTCTTTGATTTTGTGAAGTCTTTGACATTTTGATTATAACCGATTAGATTATATCAAGTTGACATCAATGACAATACAATCCATTAACTGATTTAATATCTTGCATTTGATGACATGTAACTGATTGAATGTTTGATAATGTTAAGTTGAAGATAATACAAGACATTAAATCAGTTAATGGTTTGTATTGTCATTGATATCGACTTGATATCATCTGTACGGTCATGTATATAATGCCAAAGGCTTCAGAGAATCAATGGAACAAAGATTATGCTTTTAGCAATGCATAAAAGTCAAGTATTCACTAAAGTGACAGATAACACTGATGGAGTGCACACCATTGGTAAAATCAAAGAACAAAAGTCACAGTGATACTCGACAAGCAGAAGACAGTGTTGCCTGATGAAGAAAAATCACAGGATGCCCGACGAGTTGAAAATAGAGTTGCTCGACAAGTAAAATCCAATGATGCCCAACGGACGGAGATCCCAAAGCTGATTGGAGTCACACCGATGGAACTGGCATTTTTCACCAATGACTAACTATAGAATTGATCGATAGAATAGAGAGTTCAAAAAATGACAAAATATCTAGCTAGCAAGAGCTAAAGATAGACTTAACTGGTTGTTTTCATTGTTTTATTTGACCAGAGTGAAGTGATTGATTTAAAGAAGATTTGTATAGTTGGCAAGAAGATAACTATGAGATAAATTAGGAGTTAAGCTTTAAATCAGATTGGCTAGATTGTTTTTCATGCCAAGAATCAAGAATCAAGAATCAAGAAACGGTGAATATCATGTCTATATAAGAGACAAGCTTAATTCATTTCCATATCAATGAATAGAAAGAGGATGCTAAAGAGAAACTAATGAAGGATAACTTCGTACATTCCTGGTCAATCAAGCTGAAGGAGAGCTAAAGAATTTTGTAGAAACTGATGAACAGTGAAACACAACATCACAGAGTAGATAGTGTGGAGCACAAAGAATTGAATTGATACATTGATCAGAGAGGTAATGTACTTAAATAGATCTGAAAATATGCAATTCAAGTTGCATTAGAAATAGGTCATTGTGTTTTAGTTTAACCATTGAAGCATCAAGTCTCTTAATAGAGTAGGACTTAATAGTCTTCTACATATTGAGGTACATCCCAAGGAGTGCCAAAAAGGTTGATTCATAAAAGTAGCTTTGGACTTGCCAGATACCTATTGACAGTCTAAGAAGAAGGTTGATTCAATGATGGTAGCAAGATTTTCCTAAAGCCTATTGACAATCTAAGAAGGAGGCTGATTCAAGGATGGTAGCAAATAGATGCCCGATACTAAGTGACAACCTCTATGTATAAAATCCTCTAACAAGGTCACACCTAACAGTGTGTTTGTAACCTTT
>MU226249.1:1370416-1383005 GCA_018584345.1 Thuja plicata
GCAAATAGATGCCCGATACTAAGTGACAACCTCTATGTATAAAATCCTCTAACAAGGTCACACCTAACAGTGTGTTTGTAACCTTTAACAGGGTTGGCTCCTAATAGGGCTCACTTCAGAAGAGTGATAATTTGGGGTACCGGTCCCAGTGGTTTTTTCCCTTAATAGGGTTTCCATGTTAAAATATATGTGTTATGTGTGTATGGTTTATTACTTTACTATTTTACGTTTCACATATGCATTTCTAGATTGATTGGTATACTCTGCATATTTATTGAGTGTCAGTAAATAGATTTTACTGCTTATCAGTAATCAAGGAGAATAAGGTCAGAAAAGGAAAACTGACAGAAAGTTAAATCATTATTAGTATTTCATGACATGCATCTTGTAGGGACTTAATAATCAAAGAATTATTCATTGGTGGTTAAGTTTAAGGATAAATTGTTGAAGTCATTGATTCACCCCCCCTCATTACTAACAATTGGTATCAATGCTTGTGTGCTTAGAAGGAAGGTTTCAAGACCTAAGTCAGGATCACAAGATGAACAAACAAGATGTGCCCAAGTTGAACAAAGATAACTTTGCTTCATGGAAAAGTAGGATAAGACTCCACTTATCAGGTATTGGTAATGATGTTACTCAATTCTTAGATACTGAATATGTGTTACCTATAGGAGTATTAACAGTAGATCAATTGAGAGAGAAGCATGAGCATAAATGCATGGTTATAGAGATTTCTTCCTCACTCTCCGATACTAAATTTGAAGATGTCAAGGATTGCAAAACTGCAAAGAAAATGTGGGACAAACTGAAGCTTGTACATGGAGGTGATACAAATATTCTGAGAGCCAAGGCAGAAAGCCTTAGAGGAAAATTTGATGATCTTAGAATGAAAGAAGGAGAAAACATCACATAGTACAACACAAGAATAAAAGAAGTAGTCAATGCCATACGAGGTGTTGGAGGTACACTTGAAGAGGAGTCAGTGGTAAGTAAAATATTAAGAACCTTATTTCCTATATATGCTATTAGAGTTTCTGCCATTCAAGAAATGAGAGCAGTAGCAAACAACACAGTTACTCTTGATAGTTTAATTGGTAGACTGATTTCATTTGAAATGAATAACTTTGACAATAGTGCCTTACCAAACTTAGAGTCTTCATTTAAGTCTTCTATGAAAATAAGCAAATCCAGTCATAGATACTCATATAGAAAAGATAGTGAAAGTGAAAGTGAAGAAGAAGATGTAGATGAAATAGATGCACTTATGGCTAGAAGAGTAATGACAGACCTTTTGAGAAGAAATATAACATAGGTAATAACAAAGATTACAGAGGTTACTGACAATCAGAAAGAAGAGATACCTGAGACTACAAGGATAAATGAAAGAAGGCTAGCTACCTAGCTGCTTGCAAAGATGATGATACTGACACTGAATCTAATGAAGACATCGAGATGGTATTTGTAGCTGTGAAGGATGATTCAGATGAAGATGAAAGGTATGTAGAAACTGCACTCATATCTAAAGTTAGCAATAATGACATCTGGATTATAGATAGTGGCTGCACTCACCACATGACTGGTGACAAAGAAAAGTTTAACAATTTTGAGTATTATAATGGTGGTATAGTAAGAATGGGTAATGATACACCTTGTCCGGTTAAAGGTAAAGGAACTATAATGTTAAATTACCTGATTAAATGTGAAAATGCTTATTGGGTAAAAGGATTGCATTATAATCTGTTGAGTGTTTCTTAGCTGAATAATTCAGGTCACATAGTAGCATTTGAGAACAAGAAGGCAAAGATCTTCAATGAATTAGGAAAACTGATTAGTACCGGTGAATATACTAAAGGTAACTTATTCTATCTGAATGATACTAACACCACTTTCTTAATCCAAGTCCTTTTGCTTCAAGTTTTGTAGTTGCCTATAGAATTGAATGGTATAATCACTAGGTAGAAACTTATCCTTTAAATTTTCCACCATCTAATCCCAAGAGGTAATCTTGGCCTTGCCTTTATTCCTCCTTTCTTCTTTCCCATAATTCCACCAAAGGAAGGCATGGTCTTTTAATTTGGTTCTAGCCAACTTGTTGCCCCTCAGGTACATCTTCAAATTTAAAATATTTGTCTAACTCTCCCATCCAATCTAGAAGTTCCTAATTGTTCAAAATTTTTGGATACTCTAGAAGTTCCACCTTCAACTTGGAACCCTCTCCCTTTATTTCCTTCACCAATCTTTCCATCCTTACATCTTCAACATCTATCTCTCTTCCCGAGATTATTAATATTGTGGATCATATTCAACCACTTCTTATTGGTAACTCAAATATGTTGTGACCACTCCTCTTCATTGATTAATCTCCACTATTGTGACTCTTGCATTAAGGCTTTCTTTCATTTCTCTCAACTCCTGGGCAAGGGACCTCCTCATCTATTTGGCTATCTTTTCTATTGTTGTTTAAACATTTACCCTTGGAGACATCTTAGCTTGTCTTAAACTCAGATTATTTTGCATTCCATTCTGGGATCTGACTAATCTTCCTTGCTCTAATACCAAAAATGATGTAGAGGAAGGACATCTAACTTGAAACATTCACAAAATTTTCTAAAGGGTCTCAACAATTCCAACATAGATGCAACCTAAATTCTCTTCATTAGCCCACTACCATTTGACCTACTTTGGGGATCCTTGAACAAACATGCTTTGAAAATATCAGGTGACATGGAAATGCCTATTATGGGGCTTAGAAGGTCATGAAAAACTCCTTTATAAAGACATTTTACAATGTAACAATTCATTTATATTATACTTCTTGCTTTGCTCAACTTAGAGGAGATAAGTTTCTTGGACTAAGGCCATTCAAGAAATTTTTTATTTGAAACAATAAAATACTAACTTAGAAGAATTATCAAATCATTCTTAGGTGTGTTCCTGGGATGTTAAATCCAAAATATTCACTAATGTGCTCTGTCATATTCTATTATTGCTTTCTCCTAACACTGTCACACCCAGTCCTCCCAAGACAACCAATATAACTCGTGCCAAACATCACATGATGGTATGAAACTTGGAGAGAATATATATCATGTTAGCACATACCTTTCCATAAAATTTTAGTAAATTCAAATGGTAAGAAGGTGTGCAATGATATTTTCTGTCTTCAAGGAAACCCTAGGCAAGGTTCTTGACATCGAACTAAAAATGTCATAACTCCTTCAAATATCAATGAAATCTCATGAAACCAATTGCAAATGGAGGGTAAGATAGAGATATAAGTTTAACACGTGATTTCATATCTTTACCAATAACATATATTCCATACAATCATGAGTTTCAGACTGTAAAACTAGAAAATGATAGAAAAAACCAGTCCTTACAATGCCTAAACTACCATATCTCTCTCAAACCTCCTTGAAAATTCACTAAAACAATTGGACATGAAAGGTAATTCATTATTATAACAACCTCAAACACATGAAAAACTGTTCATTACGGTACAAATTATACAAAATCGAGAAATCATATTTCTGTATGTGCAATACACAAAGATACTGTATGTGCAATACACAAAGATAAGAGACCTCAATATCAAATTTCTTCCTTATTTGACTTCCCCAACCGCTGAATTTGAGTTGTCATTACATATTTATGTATTTTAAACCATATCAATTTCCCCAACTAGCAACTAAACATATTTTAAACATCCAATTTTTTTTGACAATTTGGATAAAGTTGCTTCACGGCTTTTAATGCCTATATTGTGAGAATATTTGCCTCGATGTTTTATATGGGATTTATTGTTAATGTAAGCGCCAATAGTAAATGGACTTGAACCATGTGGATATGAGAACTTGAGATGTCCATGCAACCAAAAGAATGCATTTGACAAGAAACTTTTTTTATTAATTAAATAAATTAAAAAATATAATATAATTTTTCTAATTATTGATTTATTTAAATAATGCAAAAAAGTCATGTCAGATGTACTCAATTAGGACAAAGATACATAGTTTGAATATGAGGTTCAAGACTAATAAATTTTGACTTGTAATTTAGTTTTGTAAATTTGTCAATCCAAGACATAGAACTTATGTAAGACGTTAGGGCTATATGCTTGAGGGCAGAAAGAAATAAGATAATTGGAAATGACATGCAACTAAGCACATAAGAACTATCCAAAATAGAATTTTATCTCAATCTTTCTATTTCTATTTTGTGGTAGGAAGTGATAATAAGTGTGCTCGGTTATGTGACAAGAACATCAGTGATAGTACCTTCCACAGCCTACAAAATAATAATCGCAACTTCTCATATAAATTCAAAATTTAATTCAAACTTCAAGCTTCAAATACACAAATTAACACTAACATAATATTCGTGACTAAAGTAGTTATCTTGTTCAATAAAAAGGATTACTAAACTAGATTATAAATTACAATGGTATTATAGTAATTACACATGATGAAATTTTTTCATAAATTTGAATAATATATTACTATATTAAATCTACTTAAAAAATCATTGGGTAACCTAGGAAGTGGTCCCTACCTCCTTGGTTCACTTTGTGATGAAATAAGAACTCTTGACTACACTAAGGTAAACATGTACACACATAACACTGTTCAAATGTATATCAAAACAGAGCAAGGTTCATTCATATATCAATTATTTTGTGCTTTTCCAAGTCTTATAGATATATACTAGAGATGCTATACTATCTATCGCTAAATATCGATATGATTTTGATTTATTTTGGCCTACAAACAACAAATAAAAATTAGATAAAAATAGTCTATAGACTGCTAGCTATAATATGGAAACAATTTATAACAAACAAGACATATTTTTTAAACATGACAATTCAACAAAAAATACAATTTTAATAGCTACTTGATTCACCAGTTCTTTCTCATCCATATGCTTGGATAGCTAACAATCCCCCCTAGTAATCTTTTATGAATTTAGCCATTGAAACAATTAGCATCTCTACAGTTCTTAGTATTTTTGGTAGTAACAAACCAGATAAAAATAGTCTATAGACTTGTAGCCATAATTTGGAAACAATTTATAACAAACAAGATGTATTTTTAAAACATGATGATTCAACAATAACTACAATTTTAATATGATGCAGGAGCATCTTGGGTTTCATGGAAATCTTGCATCAACCAAAAAAAGCATCTCCTTTGAGTTTGTTCTTCTTAGCCTGTTTCAGTGTTTTTTGTGGCATTCCTTCTAGTTGGCTCATTTTCTGTCGGGACCTCGTGGCATGTTCTCAACATCAAGGTTGATCTTCCTTTGGGTTCCTACCTTGATCCATTTCTTTTTGGCAGAGATCTCTTGATTTTGGCTTGGACCTATTTGTTCTTCAAATTTCACAGCTTAATGGAGCTTCCAGATATTGTGAACCATTTTCTTGGTTTGCACACCTTTTTTGGCATATCATTCGATGATCATGGGCTCACGGCTGACCTCCATTTTGATGCGCACTTCATTTCATTTCATTCTAGAGGTGATCTATAGGATTTGGGTCCTCACCTATTTCTGCACGTTATGTTTTCTTGCCTTGGGGAATGCGATCTTTCTTGGCTGACTTGTGGCTTGTGAATGTTGTATATATTGTGGCATTTGTTTCTTAGCTAGTAGCTCTTATTAGGACAACCTCTTGGAGGTTAGCATCAAGGATTGATGTGAATTTCTTTTTGTAACTAGGCATATGTGCCTTGAATGTAAGCTAGCATGTTGTTGGGCAACTGGATGTAAATTCTTGAATCTGAGGTAATGCGAAGGCCAGATTTGGTATGTTTGTAGTTCATTGTTGAGTTGTGTTGATCTTTTGTTGTTGGTTTCTACTGTGTTAACTTAGGCTACACAGTTTAGATCGATCTCTATGAGATCCCTATGGTCGTGGCTATGTCAGATTATATCAGAGAAAGATTCATTCATGTGATGATTTTCCATGTTCCTGAGCTTGTGAAGCCCTAGTTTTGTTTGTTGTGGGATGAAAGAGTGTGGATATGACCCACAATTGTAGAGGATTTGTACAAGGATAGATCAAAGAGAAATTATTGCTAGTTTTAGACCTAGGGATGGATCAAACAATCTTTGAGGCATCCCGTTGTTGAAAAAATCACCGAATCAAGGCAGGTTATAAGTGTGTTCAATAGATCACTGAGTGAGAGACAATTGACACCTTGTAGTTAGATCATCGAGTGGAGGCAGTTGCACCAAGTGAAGGGAGTGATGTCACCAAGTAGGACAAAATCTAAAATTATAAAGCAAATATTTAAAGACCTTAGAGTTGAGATGATGACCGAGATCCAAAATATGTTAGTTTGATTGTAGAGGAATATGGAACCGGAGAATGAGTATGAAGAGGCTACTAAAGAGCTGGAGATGTTGAGTTGGCACTTACCGACCAGGAAGTAGATCGTATGGCCTATCAAAAGGATAATTCAAAGGAGGAAAAGGAAAGAAAGGGTTGCAATAGAGAAGGAGGTAAAACTTGAAGAGGCAAGTACACCTATGAAAATTTTGACATCAGGTAAGAAAGAAATTTCAGAGGACAAAGTAAATGTGGTTATGGATGAGTTTCATAATATATTGATTGAACTAATGGACAAGTTGAACAAGTTATTGTTGTTAAGGATGTTGATGATAGAATTGTGGTCGAGGTTAAGAATGAGATTCCTTTAGTTGAATCAAGTGAACTAGTGGGACAATTTGATGAGTGTACTGCTATTGAGGTTAATGATGAGGGTATTGATGTTGATGAAATTATTGTTGATCAGTTTGAGAGGGTTAAAGATAGAGTTTTCATTTATGATAATGATCAACTTATTGATGGAGAGTTGCAGACTTAGTTGTTTCAGTTAGATGCAGACTTATTTGCAGAGATAATCTAGAGGGTGTGAGAGACAAGACAAGTATTTCATGGATGATGTTGGTACTAATCATATTATTTTTGTGAAAGAAGTTGTTATTGCATTTGTCCCAGTGAAGGTTTGGAAAGGAGAACATTATTCCTTTGGTCTAGGACCAAGTGTTTAAGAAAGAGGATTAACATACCAAGGGTAAAGATGAAGACACAATTGATGAAAGAGGCGATGGTGATGTAGGAAGAAGTGTGGATGAAAGACAATAGAGTGAGTGAAAATAATGACATTATTGTGGCGGATAAGAAAATGGAAGAGAGTGATCAGATGTGTGATGAGGATGGTAAATGACATAAGTTATCAAGAGAGATTGAGAAGGAGAATGTAAATTTTATGCATAGTTCTGATACTAATAAGTTTGATTTTGTCAGTGAGTTTGTCATCTTTTTTATTTCAGTATAGGAGGTATGGAAATTAGATTGGACAAGGTAGAAAGTTTTTATTTGCAGGTTCATATTCTTAGTCATGAGGATTTGGAAGCCGAAGGTCAAAATGAAGCCTAGAGGTGCTGAGTTGTGGATTTCTTCTAGCATCAAAGTAAGAGGCTTACTTTTCAATAATTTTGGGTGTCTGATGCAGAAGCATCTTGGGTTTCATGGAAATCTTGCATCAACCAAAAAAAATCATTTTCTTTTAGTTTGTTCCTGTTAGCCTATTTTAGTGTTTTGTGTGGTGTTCCTTCCACTTGGCTCATTTTCTATCACAGTCCTCATAGCATGTTGTTGACATCATGGCTGATCTTCCTTTGGGTCGGCACCCCAATCCATTTCTTCTTGGTGGAGATCTCTTGATTTTGGCCCGAACCTATTTGTTCTTCACGTTTCATGACCTGATGAATTTTCCATATCTTGTGAACCATTTTCTTGGTTTTCACACCTTTTTGCCATATTATTCGATGATCATGGGCTGACGGTCAACCTCCCTCTTGGTGCATGATTCATTTCATTTCTTTTCATTTTAGAGGCACGATCTTTAAGATTTGGGTCCTGATGTATTTCTGCATGTTATGTTTTCTCGCCTTGGGGAATGAGATATTTCTTGGCCGACTTGTGGCTTGCAAACATTGTATATATTGTGGCATTTGTTCCTTAGTTATGTAGCTCTCATTAGGATAACCTCCTAGAGTTTAGCATTGAAGATTGATATGGATTTCTATTTGTAACCAGACATGTGTGCCTTGAATGTAAGCTGACATGTTGCTGGGCAATTGGATGTAAATTCTTGAATTTGAGATAATGCAAAGCCCAAATTTGGCATGTTTCCAGTTCATTATTGAGTTGTGTTGATCTTGTGTTATTGGTTTCTGCTGTGTTAACTCGGGCTGCACAGTTTGGATTGATCTCTATGAGGTTTCGCTAGTCGCGATTGCGTCATAATAGCTACATGATTCACTAGTTCTTTCTCATCCATATGCTACAAATCCCCACTTAGTAATCTCCTACAAATTTAGCCATTGAAACAATTATCATCTCTAGAGTTCTTAGTATTTTTGGTAGTTTCAATTCTTTTACAATTTATTAAATACATTTTTTTCTGAGATAAATGGTGAAGAGAAAGATGGGGAGGATAATACAAATGGAGGGTTAAGGGCAATTTGAGTATAGACATAATAGGACTTTTCCTTTTTCATCATATTCTACTCACTAAATAGATGAAACCGCCTTTGATAGGGGAAGTGTACCAATAGTTGTTATAGCTAACTTCAAGCACAAATCCTAAATGGTGGATCAAATTTCATCTACGTATTTGAACAAAGATTGCCATATTTGTGTTGTTGTCTCCATATGGGACTAAACTGCTTATAGTTAATTGTTTTAGCTTCTAGGTATTAACAATCCATGCTATGGGATTTGTTATGCGTGCAAGGGTCAAAATGTGGTCATTTCAAATTCTCTCTCCATACCTACTTAAAGATGACCCAATAACTATGCACTACAACCACATTAAAAATTGTCAATACTTATGTACAAATGTACCAGTAGTCATTCAAAAATTACTCTTACTTATGCATAAATTACTCTTAATTTTTTTATTTTTTTGTATTGAAAAAAATTTGTACTCATACCATTTGGGTGCTTACAACATAACCTCTTCCATTATACCAAATGCCTTTGACAATTATTTTGAAGATAATAATGAAAAATTAGATGAATAAAATGAAAAATTAGACAAATAAAAAATGAACGATAATTGAAATATGAACAATAACTATACTCTTAATACATTTAATTAAAATGTGTTAAACAACTAAGAGACCAATTAGTGAACATAATGAACTAATTGGGAAACGTCTATGCAGCAAACTAAAACGTATTTCTTACCAACTAATTGACTTAATTGTAACGGGAGGTACACAACACCATTGACACAATTGGTTCCTAAATGAGTATTAAATACAATGTTTCCTTCATTTTCTCACGCGTTTCCAGAAGACTTTGAACTTCTGCATTTTCTCGCAATTACATTAAAGCATTCCCGCTGCGTTTTTCTCTCACTTTTCCAAATGACTTTGAACATAACACCTTGACTAGCTTTTTCCAATCACTGACTGACTTTATAGATCAAAACTTCTACTCTAAGATATTAGACCTGCACTAGATATATAAAATAGTTATGTTAGGCATCTATTATCAACTAGAGATGGCGAAAAGAAAAAGAAATATTGCATCTTGCGCGGCCTGTAGACTGCAACGCAAGAAATGCTTAGAAGATTGTATTTTGGCCCCCTATTTTCCTTCAGATGATCCTGAAAAATTCGCAGTCGTGCAGAAGGTGTATGGAACCAAGTATATCATCAAACTGCTTCAAGTAATTTTTTACCATGACTCTGTTTTTATTTTTCTATTGAAAAGGGTTTAGTTTTGCAATCAAATGTTCTTGCTTTTGAATGCCTCCATCTTTTGGCTAAAATTCTTTCAATGCCAAAGACTTTAATCAAGATTTGCAAGCGCTTGATAGTTGCTTAATTGATTTTTTAACAGATCCTTTATAACCGAGTTTGTATTTGAAGGTTTTCCTTACGATTTATCTTCCTTGATTCTTGAGATAGAACTCTATGTTCTGACTGTTGAGAGTAATCAGATTAGGTCTCTTTTTCTGTCTTGTATTTTCTTATTTTAGTAAATCTTCATGAATATTGTGATTGCCACCTATACCATGGTGGTGTTCCAAATAGTATCCATCAAATACTTTGGATATGTGATCAATTTTTGTAAATGATTTTGGTTAAGGGATGCAAAATATTTATGTTTATATATTTAAACATATTGGTGTAAATTACTACCCTAAAGTGTATATATATTTTGTATTAATTTACTTGTAGGACTCATATTTATGCAATGCTTTTTTAGGGTTTGGACATGAAGCAAAGGGAAGGTGCAATTAACAATTTGGTGTTTGAAGCAAGTGAAAGAGTGAAGGACCCCATACAAGGAAGCACCAAGGTAGTCCATGCACTAAAAAATAAAATAAGTCAACTAGAATCTCAATTAATAGCTAAGGAAGAAGAGCTCATGAATATGCATTTGAAGTGTGATAATATTTTATTCCTCCAACACATGGGATATCTTATTCATTCAGATTTTGAATATGGGATTCATACAACTGAAGATGTCATGTATGAGCTTGAGAATCCATTGTTATTATGGGAGCCAATATAAGATGTATATATTTATGAGTATGAGATGTATAGATTTATGAGGTTGAGTTGACTAGGTGCTTTTTAATTCTATAAACATAATTACAATAATTATGACCTTTTTAAAAATTTATAAATTGGTACTCTATATATCGCATATGACCCCTTTCTTATTGTAATTATCAAATATTTTTAAAAAATATATAACAATCATGCTTATTAATCTCTTACTATTTCAAGTTTTTTTTTTATGAGATTTTATATAAAACTAGAAAAGTACACACTATTGTAATATTTAACATATTTGGTAAACATATCGCATATATTTAACAATCATATATAATGAGGCTCATGTGAAGATAAATAACTTTTTGTTATATATATTCGATATGCTTTGCTAGCATCTTTTACAATATTATTGTATTCAAATGTGCATATTTAGAGTTTATCATAAAGACAGTGTCAAAGTATTAGAAATGGGGTATTCTTAAAAATTAGGCATGGTAATAGTTAAAGGTAAATATTTGTCAATAAAAGTAAAATAATTATTTATTATTTTTTCATAAGATATTTGATATTTGATTAGAATATTAGAAGAGTATTTTGTTTTAGAACTTTATAAAATAATGTCTTAGTTAATATGTTATTTGTAATTAATTTAATTAATTTCATTGGATATCAATAGGCTTGTATGTGATTTGAGGTTGGCATATTAAATAGATTTGGTAATTTGATTATTTTTGTCTCAATCTTATGTTTCTTTTTTTCCCATTGAAAACATTGAATAAGAAACATAGACCAAACATTTCAAATAACTAATTAATTATTTTGGAATTTGAAAAAAAAAAAAATATTAATGAAGAAGTCCAAGGAGATTATGAAAATATTTCTAAATAACCATGGTTATCATAGAAAATTGAACAAAGAAGAGCCAAACAAGTCTCCCTATCCCTAGATTAAATCCTAAGATGCATTTTTTAGTAGCTAGAACATGATTTTGGAAGCTTTTTCTTTAGCTTGTTTATTTTTATCTTATGAGGATACATGGGGTTGCTTTTATGTTCAAAAAATATAATTTTATTTAAAAAGATCTCACTTTTTCTACATGGATATTATCCTTTCAATTGATAAATATGCATTCATGGAATTATAGATTTTTCAATAGAATTCTATCTCCAATCATTTGACACATTCTTTTCATTTTTTTATTAATATAATATTTAGATGTAATGGAGGAAATGTAACTCTACAAAAGGAAAACAATATTTCTTTGAAATCCAATTAAACTTCATAGATTCAAATATCCCTAACTAGTTACATTAACAAAGATATCTAACTAGCAGTTGCATGATTTTGCGCATGCAATAGTTAGCCGATAAGAGTGTTGATTTTACAAACAACCAAGCATTTGAACACACCAATTTTAATGACCTTGCAAGACCAAACAAGCGTGAGACGTAAGATTTTAACTTGTTTTTACATGTAAATGATAACTCTTAAAGGTTTTCAAAATAACATATGTGCTTGAAATTGTACTACAAAAGAGAAAACTATTAATGGGAAATTCAGAGAACAAGAACAAACAATAATGAGAAAAGAACAAATAAAAATATATGGTGCTGGTAAATTACAATTTGATGTGTATTTATATGCATGCTGGTGGATCTCCTTTTTTTTTAAGATTCTTGTCATTGAATAGTGGCTTGAATCAAAACAAGTTTTGACAATAAGATTACAAAGCAGTTGTAAAAATGATCTCTTATTTGTTAAGTTTTAGGATAGTTGCAAATGTAATAGCACTCTATGTTGTATGTGCTTTCCAAATGCAACAATCTCTCTTTCATTTATATTGAGAATGAGGCTAGGAAAGACATGTCCCTTCATGGGACATGTCTATTCATTATTATGAGATTAATATAATGACAATTGATTATGTAACTACATAAATATATATAATATCTTTGAATCATTATTATATTAATTTCTCCTAGTGCTATATATATATATATAT
>MU226249.1:1392196-1408145 GCA_018584345.1 Thuja plicata
TGGACCAATGAGGACAAAGAGTTATTATGGAGATAGATATTTTATTCTCTTTGTTGATGATTACTCTAGAATGATGAGAGTTATGTTTCTAAAAGATAAATCTGAAGCATTCAAGATGTTTAAATGGCATAAGGCTATGGTACATAAATAAAGTGGTAAGGATCTGAAATATTTGAGATCAGATAGAGGAGGAGAGTTTATATCAGATGAATTCACTAATTTTTGTAATGAGCATGGTATAAAAAGATAGGTTTCTACACCAAGGACACCACACTAAAATGGGATTGCTGAAAGAAGGAACATATCAATAGTTGATTGTTCTAGAACACTAATGATAGAGAAAGGCATCACCCAAATATTTTGTAGGGAAGCTGTCAGTACTGTTGTCTACACATTATATAGAGTACAATGTGAGTTACTTCAAAGTCTTTGGTAGTCAATGTTATATCTTAAAGGATGATAGAAATGGAAATCTTGATGCCAAGAGTGATGAAGGTATCTTTCTAGGGTATTCCACCAAAAGCAAGGCCTATACATGTCTTATTAAGGCCTCTAATAAAATTGTTGAAAGTGGAAATGTAAAGTGGAAATGTAAAGATAGATGATTTGCAGAAAAGAATGAGATGGAAAGCACAAAAGAACCAGAGGAATACAAAAAATTTGTATACTATGAAGAACCCAACACTCTACCTGAGAAACAATGCTTAATTCCTGAACAACAGAATGTTGTAGCCGATGGTTAGGCTGCAAATACCGACGGTCAGGATAATGATAAAAATAATGTGCAAGGTGATGAAGAACACAATGAAGGAAAAAATGATGATCAAGCTGATAGACAAAGAGTTGTACCTATACTTGCAAGATTTGTAAGAAGGAACCATCCAGAGATCCAGATCATAGGAGATAAGAAAGCTGGTACAAGAACAAGAAGTAAGTCTTTAAACTCAAATTATTTAATTTGTGAGTTTGAACCAAAATTTGTCAATGCTGCACATGATAATAAGGAATGGATAAGTGCTATGAATGATGAGATTGAGTAGATTGAGAAGAACAAGACATGGTCACTTGTGCCAAGACCAGATGACAAGAATGTCATCAGTACTGAATGGATATTCAGGAATAAGCTGAATGAGAATGGAGAAGTCACAAGAAACAAAGCAAGACTAGTATGCAAGGGGTATGTACAAGAGGAAGGTATTGACTATGGAGAGAACTTTGCACCCATTGCTAGGCTAGAAGGTGTAAGAATACTACTTGCTTATGCTTCTTATAAAAGATTTAAGGTATATCAAATGGATGTAGAGTCTCACCCTCACTATTTGACTCATCAAAGAGAGGATTAGTGCGCTTGTAATTTTAAAATCCTAGGCCAACTGACTTCTTAGACTTGCATCCAAAAAGAGCATGATCAAGTGGTTTAGATCTAGCATCCAAATTTTGATTAAGAGGGCCATATCCAGGATAGCCCATCTGTCTGAAAAAAGTATACCCTCTTCCATAAATCTTAGGAGAGGGAGAGAAGTTCTCATTATGCATGTATTTTTCTTCTCTATAGATCAAGTATCTAACAAATGTATCCTCTTTCTCATCTTGGATAGGCACTGATGACTACAAATGTTCCAAATAAAGTCACAGCTAAAGAGGAAGGTTTCTTTTCTTGTGAAGTCTTGCCATAAGACCTAGGCAAAACTAGTAATGTTGTGAAGGAGTTGAGCTGATACCCCCCATGCCAAGGTCTATCGATTTAAGCTTGTCTTTGCATTCAGCTAAGGTAGCATCAAAATCTTCTACTTCTCTATTGAGGGGAACATGAGCCCCTGCTGAAATTGAATTAACAGATAAAATATTATCCCCAAGTATACAAATCTCTATTCCATTTAGGGGAACTTAACACATTGATGGTAAGTAGACAACACTACTTTCATATCATGAATCCATGGTCTACCAAGTAAGATATTGTACGCAAGAGGACCAGTGTCAACTAATTGGAACAAAATATCTTTTTTAATAGGGCTAATCCTAACAAGAAGGATGACCAATCCTTTGGAAATTCTTTCTGCCCCATCATAGGCTTTGATAGTTATCTTATTTCTGGTATCTATGACTTCTTCTAAATAACCCAACTTCTTAAAAAGACTCAAAGAACAAATATTAAGCCCACCACCCCCATCTATTAATATGCGTCTAACAAGGGTTCTATGGATCATGACCTCAATATGAAGGGTGAGGTTGTGTGGGTGACTCAAAGATTTATCATCATCCTCCAAAAAGGTAAGGTAATGAGGGCTAGCAATATGGTTAACCATGTTCTGGAATTGATCAATGTCTAAGTTGTTGGGGATGTTCATCATACACAAAGCATCCTCAAGGACTTTCTTATGTCTCAAGGAAAATTCTAAGAGCTCAAAGATGGAAATCTAAGCTAGGGCTCTTTGTAACTGATCAACAAGGTTGTAACTTGACTTAGGATCAAGTATCGGTTTTAAGGTGACATTGTTGGATGCCACTTTCTCTGGTTTACCTGGTTGACTTGAATTGGGTCCTCTAATGACAATGGGACCTTGAATTTGTGTGATAGCATTAAGAGATTGGGATGACATTCTAGAGTTAGGACCCATTAGCACCACAATGGGTTCTTCATCAAAGATAGGAGGAGAGTCCATGCCTAGATCATAACCATAGGGATCTCTACCCCTCATCATGTTGATATTTTCTTCTATAACTTGAAGCATGTTGATAGTATTCTCCGCATCTCTGTAAGTATAATTGACCTCAACCTTGCTATTCTTAGGTTTAGAGGTTTCCCCGTTCTCATACTTGGGCAATGGCTCTTTGAGTTCCTTATGATCGACGTTGGTGTTCAATCCATCTATCTTAATCTTTCTATTGTCAATGAGATCTTGAATAAGATTCTTGAGTTTGTAGCAGTTTTCAATATTGTGTCCAATGCCATTGTGAAACTTTCAAAAAGCTTTCTCATCCCACCAATGTGGCTTAACATCAGGTATGTAATGCTTTGTAGGATATTGAGGATGTACAAGGCTGTTAGAAATAAGTGTTAGCAATCACCAAGTATTGCAAGTTGACATATCTCTTTCTTAGGTCTATCTTGGTATCTTGGCTTGTTTGTTTAATGGAAAGATAAGGTGACACTGGACCTTCCACATCAAGATGTCCCAAACCTTCATGGTGTAAGCATCCTAGTCATAGTTAAGACACAATTTCACATGAGTATGAATGTGACTCTTTCTTAGAGTCTTCAACAATTGATAGAGATATTGATGTTGTTCACACTTATAGTTCTCAACCTGAGCTAGCCAATGAGTCACATGTAGGATTCAAGGATTTGAACCCATGTGTTTCTTTAGTGGACAATTCTTCATTTGTTAGGATGAATCCTAATTTGGGTAGCTTAGAGGGACACTTGACAGACTTTGACTCTTCAGTCACCAGTGATAATATCTTTCACATTTATAACCTTGAACCAGTCATTGACTTGCCTCTTGTTCATCCTGACCTCATTGACTGGTCCCAACACTATCAAGAACCTGAGCTCTTAACATTTCAAAATGATTATGAGATAGCCTGTTACTTAAATGCCATTGAAACCATAGTCTCTTCCAATAGTGAACCGACTACCAACATGATAGAGGAAGACATCAAGTACCATATGAGTTCTGATGGCAAAAACCATTGTGTGGTAGTGTCAGAACCAAAAAAAAGTAAAAATAAATGATGTATCCAAAGGGGAAAATATCTCTGAGGCACCTAAGGATGAGGTACTTGATTGTCTCCCTAGTTACTTTCAAGATAGATCTTCAGTGCTTATTGAACCAATACAAGCAGTTAATCTGGGTACAAATGAGGCTCCACAAATAGTACACTTAGCTGAGTCCTTGTCACCTCAAGAAAAAGAAGCTTACACTAAGTTCTTACAGAAAAAGAAAATTAATTTTGCATGGACTTATTTAGATATGCCAGGGTTGGACATTAATCTTATCATGCATCACATGTCCATAGCTCCGAGTGTCAAACTAGTTAAATAGAAATTGAGAAAGATGCATCCTCACATAGCGCTTCTGGTAAAAGAAAAATTGGATAAACTCCTTGGTGCAAAATTCATAAGAGCTATCGCCATGCTGAATGGATATCAAATATTGTACCATTTCCCAAACATGACAAATCCATTTGAGTTTGCACAGATTTTAGAGATGTCAATAGAGCATGCCCAAAGGATTGACTTTCCACTTTCCAATATAGACATGATAGTGGATATGACTATGGGTTATAAGATTTATTCTTTGATGGATGGTTTTTCCAGATACAATCAGATTAAGATAGCTCCTGAAGATCAAGAAAAGACTGCATTCACTTGTGCATGGGGTACCTATTGTTAAAACATTATGCCTTTTGGATTAAAAAATGTAGGAGCCACCTATCAACGAGCTATGACAACCATCGTTCATGACATGATGCATAAAAACATGGAAGATTATGTGGATGACACCTTGGAAAAGTCTAAACAAAGAGATACACACTTAGATGATTTAGAAGTCATTCTAGATCACATGGAACAATTTCAACTAAGGTTAAATCCTAAAAAGTGTGCATTTGGAGTCACCTCTGGAAAACTACTTGGCTTCATCATTTTAGAAAAAGGAATAGAGGTAGACCCTGAAAAATTCCTAGCAATCATAGATATGCCACCTCCTAGAAACATTAGTCAAATAAGGAGTCTTCAAGGATGTTTTCAATCTATAAGGAGATTTATTTCACAATTAGTAGATAGAGCTCAACCCATCAACACGAACTTACACAAAGGAGTCAAATGTGTTTGGAATGAGGATTGTTAAAAGAGTATAGAACAAATCAAGAAGTACTTGGAAAATCCTCCCATTTTAATGCCTCATATCCCAGGGAAACCACTTATTCTATACATTTCAGCGATATAATCTTCCTTGGGGGCATTACTAGCTCAGCTTGATGAAAATGGGAAAGAAAGAGCAATATACTATATTAGCCACACTCTTGTTTCATATGAGGTTAACTACACCAGCATTGAGAAATATTGCCTTGTAGCTATGTTTGCTTCCCAAAAGTTGTGATATTACATGCTTGCGCACACTATACACCTCATAGAAAAAATAGATCCACTCAAATATTTGCTAGGTAAAGCTGCCATCACAGGTAGACTTTCTAAATGGATGATGATCCTTTCAGAGTTTGACATAGAGTACATTGACCGTAAAGCAATCAAAGGACAATCCATAGCATATCAATTGGATGATTTTCCAATACATGATAATGCACCTATTCAAGTTGACTTCCCAGATGAACACCTCATGTATATGACTGAAAGAACATGGAAGATGTTCTTTGATGGATCCTTTATACAAAATAGTTCAGGAGCTGGTGCGTTGTTTGTTTCTCCTCATGGGTACACAATTCCTAAGTCTTACAAGTTATTATTACCATGTACAAACAACATTGATGAGTATGAAGCTTTAACAAATGGACTTAAGATGGCCATAGAATGGAGAATCAAAAAGTTACACATCTATGGGGATTCACAGCTGATAATCAACCAATTTAATGATGAATATCAAATAAAACATGAGAAAATGGTATCTTACAAGCAAATGGTTGATTCCTTGAAATGATAATTCACATTTGTCACGTTTCAGCAAATCTCTAGAGCAGAGAACAAAGTAGTTGATGCTATGGCTACACTTGCTTCACTCCTTCAGTTAGGGAAACATGAATCAAGATTTGAATTCCTGGTGGAAGAGCTACATCACCCTATATATGACTCTCAAGAAAGACATTTCATTTGTACCCTTGTTGGTCATGAGTCATCCTGTTATGGTGCCATTTACTCATACCTTCATGATGGCATTATTCCTGAAACCTTTAACCAATCTGAATGCAGAAACCTTACCTGAAATGCCTCTCGCCATTTCCTTATCGCTGGTGATTTGTATAGGAGGGGTCTAGATGGAGCACTTCTTAGATGCTTAGAAAATGAAGAGTTTGACCAAGTGTTAGTTGACATCCTCGAGGGCATCTATGGGGGACATTCCAATGGTCTTGCCATGGCTCAAAGGTTCCTTAGGGCAGGGTACTATTGGCCTACGATGCAGATTGATGCAGTAGATTTTGCAAAGTCATGTGAAAAGTGTCAAAAACATGGTAACCTAATATATGCTCTAGGAAGGGAGCTCATTCCTTCTATATCTCATTGGCCATTTCAGCATTGGGCCTTTGACCTTGTTGGGCAGATTCATCCCAACTCATGAGGTGGACACAAGTTTATTATCACTGCTACTGATTACTTCACTAAATGGGTAGAAGCTGTCCGACTTTCTATTGCCTCAGTCGAGATAGTCTCTCTATTCATTCTAAACCATATCATCTGTCGATATGGAGTGCCTTATGAGATTATCACTGACAACAGAGGCCAATTCAAAAATAAGGACCTTAAACAACTCTACAAGAAATTCAAGATTAAACAAAATTGGTCCTCCATTTACTTCCTGCAAGGAAATGGTTAAGCAGAGGCATAAAATAAAACCATTCTTAAAATATTGCATAGAACAATCTATAAGAATGGTAGAGATTGGTATTTACAGATAAATCTGGTAGAGATTGGTATTTATAGATAAATCTGGCTTTGTGGGCCTATAGAATGAGTATTCGTACTCCTACTGGGGCTACTCCTTTTGCCCTTACATATGGTGCTAAAGCAGTGTTACCTTTGGAGGTTGAGATTCCTTCACTTAGAGTTTCCCTCAAAGGTCGAGTTACATATGAAGACTACCGTGCCATGAGACTTCAAGAGTTAGAACTTCTAGATGAGAAATGTCAAGCACCATTTGACCATATGAGGGTTTATCAAAAGTGCATGTCCAAAGCCTTCAACAAAAAGGTTCGCCCTAGAGAATTCCAAGTAGGAGATCTTTTCCTACGTGAAAATTCCAAGAATCAATAACATAGAGATCAAAAGGGAAAATTTGAACCTAATTGGCTTGGACCTTACATCATTACAACAACTTTTGGGACAGGTGCTTATTTAATATCTACAGTAGAGGGAGAGCAGCTCCTTGATCCTATCAATTTATTGCAGTTCAAGAAGTTCAATCCATGGTGCCCATTTTGTCTGGGGGCATCCTTTGTACATACTTATTGATCCTGAAAAAATTCAAAAAAAATGATATATTGTTAAAAATTTCAAAAAATTAGAAAATATCCTAAAAAATGATCATCTTAGTGAAAACCTAGCAATAGGCGCTTTGATGTATCTCCAAAACAAATTATCTATTCCAAAAAATTCAAAAAAATAAAAAAATTTAAAAAATTTAAAAAAATAGAAAAAGTGCCTTATTGAAAACCTAGAAATAGACGCCTTGGTAGAAAAAAATTCAAAAAAATTATAAAAAGTCCTAAAAAAAGAAGAATAAAATGAAAAATTAAAAAATTAAATTTTTTTAATAAAATCCAAGTGGTGAAAACTTGGAAACAGGCGCTACTTGAGGCCTTTGCACCCCTGTTTCTTAGCGTGTGTCCACGACACTTAGCCTTTCTCCATCATACCTTGTCGTTGTTGCCTTGGTTTGGAATTGGTCTTTGTCTTTGTCTATGGGGCATAACTATGTTAGCTTTGGTCTCTTGGATGCGTTAGTCTTTAGGACACCTCCCAAACGGTGTTTTTCAACACCACCCCAACTGTATTTTTCAATACAACCCCTGACATCAAGTGTTTTTAAACACTTATCAATTTGGTCTTACCTAATTTTGTCATGTGGTCTTGCCTGCTTGCAAGTATTCGATCCTTATCCTCGGAACTTAGTATCAGTTAACACACTTAAATTTTTAACACAACAGTTAATGCTTGAGCTATATCATGATATTTTTTTGTATGCTCACTGTTATTGATTTTCATTGAGTGTCCTTGTCTAATAAGTCTCTCTGTGATGCATAGCTAGAGGACTTAGGGCATGGGACATGCTTTTATTTGCTTTCTTCTTGTGGGTGTGGTCTTGAAACTCTTGAGTGTCTCTTGTTGTTCTCTTGACACACTTAGGAAATTTGAGGCTTCATCCTTGACTATTTTTGCACAACCGTTCTTCTGGTCATCCTAGCCTCTATGCCTTGATACGAGCGTGGTTTTTCTATATTAAATTGGGTAAGCTAACATCATAGTCATCTTGAACTTTATGTCTTTGATGCTTATGTTAGAATCTTTCCACATTCCAATTTGATATAAATTGCATTCATATCTTCATAGTTGCGCTGGTGACTAGTGATGATTGTGTGATTTTTTGATGTCTGTTAATAATAGCCCAATGATGAAAATAAGCTCCTTAACATTCTCTTATGAATGATGAACACAAAGTCCTATGTTATAGTTTCTCTATTGCAAATACACCTTTTCATTTTCATGTAGATTGCATTGTTAGACTTCATGTTAATTTGCATTTTTAGGCTGCATTATGAGTTTGAGAGGTTTTTTTCCTTCATCTTTCTTGTGGAATTTTAATCAACTGTGGTCATGTTTGATCTTCATTTCCTTATCTTCTTTCGTGATCTCAATCAAAATTTTCTATCTTAAACAGTTGATTGATTTTGGGACATTCTCTTTCTTAAGGCAAATTCTCTTTCTTCTCTCCATTTTTTTCTACCTCTTCCAAAATTCTATCTTCCATTCGCTTTCACCCGACTTCTTTTCTTCTAATTCAACCTTGGGGCATAATATTTTGTGCTAGATGATCTACCTTAGTTCTGTGATCCTTATATCTTTCATCTTACATCAAGAACCTTATCTTTAGTTCAATTTGATAAAATTTATCAATTTGCTATTTCTCCTCTATCTCATTTCAATTTCAATCAAGAGGGGGTAGTACCTATCAAACTTCAATCCTTGATTCAGCTTTATCAATCCTATCATTTGTTCCACTTGGGGAAACCTTGCTTGAGATTCTTATCTCAGACATGTCAATTACTTATTTACAATGGTGTTGACCTTGTCTTTTTTGCAATCAACTTATCTTTGTTCTGATATCAATTACTTATTTATAGCAGTGTTGATGTTTGTGTTGTTTTGTGATCCCAAATCGATCTCGCACTTCAACTGCATTCTTTGACTACATGTGTTCCCATAAAGATCACACATTAGTCAAAGAGGGGCAAATGTATGCACCCTAAAATGGTCGCTTAGACTATAGGCCCCCATTCTTCAATTTATCAAATGACAGAATTAATTTATAAATTTTCTAAACCAATGCTTTGCAACATTTTAATTCAAATCAATTTCCTTGATCAAATCGTAATTAATTCAATTATTTCATTATTTCCTAAGGTTTGATCATTTCATCAATAATCTTATTGAATTAAAAGAAAACATCCCTTTTAATTAAATAAAATAATCTTATCTAATTAAAATAAATCTTTTAATTAAATGATCTTATCTTATTTAATTAAAATCTCTCTTTCAATTAAATAATATTATCTTATTTAATTAAAAATCTCTATTTTAATTAAATAAAATAATCTTATTTAATTGAAAGAAAATCCTTCTATAATTAAATAAAATCCCCGCTTAATGCTCTTTTTGATGAAAAAAAGGAAATAAATCAAATAATAAAAAAAAAAAACTCCTTTTTCTCCACACATATTCCTAAGTGGTGGGCTTTTCCCTCTTACTTGCCTTTTTAGGGATTTATCTCACATTTCTCTTGAGGATGCATTTTCTCTTCACACTTTCCTTTATAAGGAGCCCTCTCCTTCTCATTTTAGAAATCAAAAGGGATCAAATCAAAGATATAGAATTTTTATGTATTGTTATGCTGCAGGTTTGGAGAGCAATTTTGGAGGAGAATTTGAGCACTTTGGCTTGGATATTGAAACTTCTCTCTTCTTGTCTTCTTCTTCTTGCATCCATGGCTATTCATGTAGATTAGATTCATATTAGATTAAATTCATTTTTTCTTCCATAGATTAAGCTTGCATATTTCCTTTCATAGATTAATCTTGCATTTGTATTTCCTTTTATAGAATAATCATGCATTTTTATCATATAAATTAACTTATTTTCTTGCATTGTTATCATATAGAATAGATTTCATTTGCATGCATACTTGATGATCATGGAGACTAGCATTCTTTCTTTTCCTCTTTGAGTCTCTCATTTTATGGTGTACTTGCAGGGGCACAAACTAGGTCAATCTAAGGGCCTCTATTAAAAACCCTTGCACTCCATGAATAAAGAGCTATAAGTTTCCATTGGAGACCTCATTCTTGAGCAATCTTGAATATAATGACTCATATAAGTGTGACACATTTTTAGCACACAAATAGATGGTAAGAAAATGTTATCAAAGTTATTCATCTCAAATAAAATCAGTCTACCAACCAAACTATCTAGAGTGACTTTATTGTTTTCTACTGCTCTCATTTCTAGTATAAAAAATACTCTAATAGCATATATAGGCAGTAAGGTTCTTAGGATTTTACTTACTTTTGTCTTTTCTTCAAGTATGCCTCCAACTCCTCGGATAACACTGACTACTTTTATTCTGCAATTGTACTAAGTGTTATTTTCTCCTTCTCTCATTCTTCGGTCATCAAATTTACCTTTTAGACTCTATGCCTTAGCCCTTAGTACATTAGCATCTCCTCCATGTACCAACTTCAATTGTCCCACATTTTATTTGTAGAGGTGCAAGTTTTGACATCTTCAAATTCAGCATCGGAGATTAAGGAAGCAAGTTAGAACTATCATCATAGAATTATGCTCATGTTTTTCTCTTAATTTCTCAAGTGTGTGAGGTCTTGTAGGGAACACATATTCAGTATCCAATTATTGAGTAACATCATTTCTGACACCTGATAGGTGGATTCTTATCCTGCTTCGCCATGATGCAAAGTTGTCCTTGTTCAACTTTGACACATCTCATTTGCTCATCTTGTGATATTTTTCTTAGGTCTTGAAACCTTCCTTCTAATCACACAAGTTATTATACCAATTTTTAAAATAACTAAGAGGGGGGGGGGGGGATTAATCAGTGTCCTCAAAAATATTCCAATAAATCAACCACAAAACTTTATATCTTTAATATAAACCTCAAGTTATCTTTAGTCCCAACAGATGTATGCCTTGAAATAATCTTAACAAATAAATAGTGCTCAGAGTTCACTGTTAAACCTTTTTCTTACTGTTTACCGATTAGCAGTCTTTCATTTACTGAAATATAGTAAATTACTTAGTGTATACCAATCAATCTTGATTATTTATGTGTAATGCAAAACACTAAAGGAATGAATCATAAACACATTGACATAGATTTTTAAAGTGGAAACCCTGTTAAGGGAAAAACCACTTGGGATCGATAACCCAAAATTTACACTCTTCTAAAGTGAGCTTGGTGAGGATCCAACCTTGTTAAAGGTTACAAACACACTGTTAGGTGTGAGATTTTTAGAGGATTTAAATAGAATAGTTCATCACTTGATAGCTGGCATCTCTATTCTATCTTTATGACCAAACCCAGTGTAGTTTGTCACTTGATATTTGACATCTCCATGGTATCTTCATGACCAAACCTTTTGATAATCCTTAGGATTTATCACAATATATAAAGGATTATTAAGTCCTTCTTGGTTAAGATACTTTCTAATCCAATGGTTAAGTTGAAATAGTAAATGATCTGTTCACATATACAACTATACTTTGTAGATTTTCAAATATATTGTAAGCTCATAATACCTTTCTGATTAATGTATCTTTTAAATACCTTTGCTACACTTCTTTCTGTTCAATGATGTTGTGCTTCTCTGTTTCTGAATCTCCACAACAATATAGCTCTATTTTTTTAGCTTGATTGATCAGGACTGTATGAAGTTGTTACTCACCAGCATCTCTCCAACATCTTCTTCTCTATTCACCCCTAATTCACAATTAATTAGATTTTCTCTTTATAGACATGATTTTACCATTTGTAAGTCCTTGACTTTCTTTTTCTTGGTGTGATCTATAATTCTAGCCAATCTTGCTTTAAAATTATACTTCAGTTTTATCCCTTAGATTTCTTTTAGACAACTGGAATAAAAAAACTTTAAAAATCTCACTTATCTCTGGCTTTAACTTGTCGATGAAAATAATATTAACAACCAATTAACTCCTTCTTTAGCTCTTGCGAGCTAAGTCTTTTGTCTTTTCTGAACTTCAACTCTTTCCGGTGTTTTAACTCTTTGTTAGCTTCGGTCAACACTTCAGTTCTCTTTGGGGATCTCTATCGGGGTTGTTCGTCCATCGGGTAACACTATGAAGTTCTGCTCGGGTTTCAATGATTCTAGTCATCGATAATGCTTGTAATTCTTCTCATCGGTAATGTTTGCTCAGGTTTCATGCTCTGTTATCACTGTGACTTTTCTCTTGGGTTTCTCTATCCGTCGAGATGCACTATCCGTCGGTGTTTGTAGTCACTTAGTGCATACTGAACTTTTATGCATTACTGAAATCATAACTTTAATCTTTTTGGTTCTCTGAAGTCTTTGACACAATTTATATAACCAATTAGATTATATCAAGTTGACATCAATGAAAATACAATACATTAATTGATTTAATGTCTTGCATTAACTTTCTGCAACTTGGTGATCATCAAGATAACATCTTCAAACATTCAATAAGTTATAGTTCATCAACCCACTTATGTTTTCCCCTATTTATGTTGAATTTAGAATATTTTATCCTTTTTTTTTTTTTTTTTTCTCATAAACACATTTTCCTCAACACTTGTTGACTACCCACGCTTGTGGTGCTTATAGAACTTTATCCAATTTATCAAAAAGGTTGTATCTTGTTTGTCGTGTCTCCTAACTCTTTATGCAGTGAATCAGTGATTTTTTTAGTGGCTAATATTCGCCAATTGGCTCATTTTTGAAATTTTAGAATCCAAATTTGGCTAATAATTCAAGATTTAAGGCGACCTAAATTGCCAAACTTTTACAAAATTTTATTTTATAAATATGTAAATCGCCAAATAATTTACTTTATTAAAAGTTTGAACTCAAATATTCGCCTAATATTTGATAGATGGTTAGATTCAATTCGCCTAAATTTTATCAGTTATTGTAGAAATCTAAATTAATTCACCAATAATATATCATAACTATTAGTTATAGTAGGGTTGTGTCACCAATATTAGTTGTCATTATTGATGTAAAATATAATCTAGTGATCTTCATTATATTTCATGAGGCAAAAATATTACTATCTTATTTGTAATGCTTATCGGGGATAATATTTTCTTTAAATTGTTGATAAATCAATGACACTGAAGAAATTTTGGGTCCTATTATAATAATAAAAATAATGATACATTTATCTCACACAATATAAGGAGGATTATTTGATTATATTTTAAATAAATGGTAGCAACCAGATACTATAGAGTTCCTTTAAACCCATCAAATATTTTCATAGTTAGCATAATAATTTTCTATAAGAACTCTTTCTTCTTTAAATATAATTATTTTCCATGGTCATTAATGAAATTTTGGTTATTGCTTGAGATTTTCCAATATTTTCTACTAAAAATTTGTTATTAAAAAATGTTCACCAATACAAATAATTTGTTTTCCCAAAAAATTGAGAGATTCACCAATAGAAATTAATTTTTTTAAAAATAAAATGAAAGATTCACCAAGATTTTATATATTTTTCTAGAGGGGGATTTCTTAAAGTTATCCTTGCAGTGAATATGCTTATTATGGAGTGACCCACTTAATTTTCCCCTATTTTTGTTGAATTCAAAACATTTTATTATGTTTTTGCTCATAAACATATTTTCTTCAACAATTATTGACTGCCCACACTTACAGTGCTTATAGAACTTTATCCAGTTTATCAGATAGGCTATATCATGTTTGTGATGTCTCCTAACTCTTTATGCAGCGAATATTCTTGGTCTAGAGTGACCCACTTATGTTTTCCCCCATTTATGTTGAATTCATAACATTTTATTTTGTTTTTTCTCATAAACACATTTTCTTCAACAATTATTGATTGCCCACACTTGTGGTGCTTATAGAAATTTATCCATTTTATCAGATAGGCTGTATCCTATTTATAGTGTCTCCTAAGTCTTTATGCAATGAGTATTCTTGGTCTATAGTGACCGACTTATGTTTTCCCCCATTTTTGTTGAATTCAGAACATTTTATTCTATTTTTTCTCATAAACATATTTTCTCCAACAATTATTGACTGCCCATGCTTGTGGTGCTTATAGAACTTTATCCAGCTTATCAGATAGGTTGTATCCTATATCTGGTGTCTCCTAACTCTTTATGCAGTGAATATTCTTGTTTTGGAGTGACCCACTTATGTTTTCCCCATTTCTGTTGAATTCATAACATTTTTTTTGCTCGTAAACACATTTTCTTCAACAATTATTGACAGTGCACGCTTGCAGTGCTTATAGAACTTTATACAGTTTATCAGATAGGTTATATCCTATTTGTGGTGTCTCCTAACTCTTTATACAGTGAACATTCTTGGTCTGGAGTGGCCCACTTATGTTTTCCCCCATTTCTGTTGAATTCAGAACATTTTATTTTGTTTTTGCTCATAAACATGTTTTCTTCAACAATTATTGACTACCCACGCTTATAGTGCTTATAGAACATTATTCAGTTTATTAGATAGGATGTATCCCATTTTTCGTGTCTCCTAACTCTTTATGTAGTGAGTATTCTTGGTCTGGAGTGACCTACTTATGTTTCCCCTTGTTTTTGTTGAAATCAAAACATTTTATTCTATTTTTTGTTCATAAACACATTTTCTTCAACAATTATTGACTGCCCATTCTTGCGGTGTTTATAGAACTTTTTCCAGTTTATTAGATAGGTTGTATCATGTTTGTTGTGTCTCCTAACTCTTTATGCAATGAATATTCTTGGTCTGGAGTGACCCACTTATGTTTCCCACCGTTTCTGGTGAATTCAAAATATTTTATTTTGTTTTTACTCATAAACACATTTTCTACAACAATTATTCACTGCCCATGCTTGTGGTGCTTATAGAACTTTATCCAGCTTATCAAATAGGTTGTATCCTATTTGTGGTGTCTCCTAACTCTTTATGCAGTGTTTATCCAAAAAACATATTTCAACGGTTTTGTCAAAGCTTGAAGTATTCAATGTTCTTATTCTTGATTGGAAAATATTTTCCTTGAAAAATGTTTTAAAAACATTTAATCCATTTCTCTCATGCAAGTTTTGCAATTATTGACTGGAAGGTTGAGGTATTTAGTGATTTTATACTCAGTTCATTCATACTTTGATTTCTATTTTCAAAATTTTATGCGATCTTTGTGCAAAAATTTATTCTATTGAAGAAACATGACATTTTTAAAGGAGGATTAAGGCTGTTGAACTATTTGTGTTGTTACCCTAATTTTTTGTCTGTGTGAATTTATGAGATACCAGGTCTTTTATCCTTTTTTGTACTAGCATCTTGTTTTCAATGCCGAGCTTTTTAAAAAATACTAAGTCACTAAGGCCCCGTTTGGTTGGGGAATTGGAATTTGACTCAAAACTTGATTATCTCAAAATTGGGTTTTGAAATTCTGATTTTGCATCTTCCAAGACTGTTTGGTTGACCTGGAAGATGGATTACTCAATCCATCTTCTGCGTTTGGTTGCCAATTTTGAAATCGGAATTGGAACTAACAAATTCTAACTTCTTCGTTTGGTTCAATAATTTCGAATTGGAATTGGAATTAAACACTCCATGTTCTATGTTTGGTTCTACATTTCGAAATGGAATTGGAATTCGACAAAGACTATAATTTTTATTATTATTATTTAATAATGTTTAATTTAATGTTGTGATTTATTTTGTCCATTTTTTTATTTGTTTTATTTTGAGTTTTTTTAATTGTTAATGT
>MU226249.1:1432200-1453561 GCA_018584345.1 Thuja plicata
GCAGCTTCCTAAGCATAATATCATTGTTGCTAACTTTATCCATGATTAGGGATATCTTTCTATCAATGGCGCTATTAATCTTGTCATCCAGCCATTTAGTATTCTCAGTTACCTTATCATAAACATTCTCACCTTTATTATACATCGCAACTTCATTCCTTATTTTATCAACTATTTCCCCAGCAGATCACTCCTCACATCCAGTGCTCTGTATTTGATGTGCATGTCTTGGATGTCATGGAATGCCCACTTATCAATGTTGAACGCAAAGATGGCCTTGTTTCTTGCGGCTTGAAGGACGCTCATGTTTGTAACCCTTTTAGTATTGAGATCTTGTTTTGAAATGACTTCCTCAATATTTTTCTGAGTTTTCCAATTATCCTCCCTCTCCACATTAACCTCTATAGTTGGGTTGATAGAAGGATTGGGTTCAGTCTTTTGATTACAAGTATTGTTGGGGGATTCCACATAGGTGTTATCATACTCCATATTCTCATGGGTTTCCTTCTCCCCGCCCTGAGCTTCATTCCCAATTAACCCTTCCATTTTTGCTTCTTTATCAGTTTTATCCATTTCCTCTTTTCCTTCCTCATTTTCCTCATTAGTGCCCAAATGGGTTTCCTCCAGGTACCTATGAATGATGGTATTTATAGAATTGATAATATCATCTGGAATTTCCTACTAATCAACTTTGACATAATCCCCATCAATAGATTTTCACGCTTCCATCTTATTCTTGTTTTCTTCAGTTGAATGGTGTTCAACAGATGAAACCCTATGCTGTGTTTGAAGATGAACGATGCTTGAGCGAAATTGGTAGCGGATGAAACCCTATTTGCAAACCACATTTTTAAAATGCGAAGACTCCAGACCCAAAAATATATCAAATGCAGTCCAAAAACACTGAAAACCCAGTTTCCATTTTGAATTCCATCTTTTCAGTGGGAAGATCGTGCCACCCATTTTTGGGTCAAATCTAGGTTTCGACGTCAGAACTGGGTTTTGCAACTTAATAAACAAATGATGGATTACCTTAAAAACTCGAATTTGCGCTGCCAATTCTGCTCAAATTCCCCTAATTACTAGACCAACCTAGTTTGATAGCCCAGTTTGTTTGACAGAATTGGAGCAGAATTGGCAGCACAAATTCCAATGGTGAAGGTAATCTATCGTTTGTTTGTTAAGCTGCAAAACCTGTTTGTTTTGATAATTCCATCAACACCTAGTGGGATAATTCTATCTCACTAGGTGTTGATGGAATTATCAAACTAGGTTGGTCTAATAATTAGGTGGAATCCATCAAAACATAAATGATATAGAATTTTTATGCATATTCAAACCCTACAAAGAAATATGGTCTCATGGACTGCCCTATTTTGATAATTCCATCAACACCTAGTGGGATAATTCTATTTCACTAGGTGTTGACAGAATTATCAAACTCGGTTGGCCTAGTAATTAGGGGGAATCCATCAAAACATAAAAGACAAAAAAAAATTATGCATATTCAAACCCTACAAAGAAATGTGGTCTCATGGACTGCTCTATTTTGATAATTCCATCAACACCTAGTGGGATAATTCTATCTCACTAGGTGTTGATGGAATTATCAAACTAGGTTGGTCTAGTAATTAGGGGGCGTCCATCAAAACATAAAAGACACAAAAGCTTTATGCATATTCAAACCCTACAAAGAAATGTGGTCTCATGGACTGCCTTGTTTTGATAATTCTATCAACACCTAGTGGGATAATTCTATCTCACTAGGTGTTGATGGAATTCGGCCCTGTTTGTTTGACGGAATTGGAGCGGAATTGGCAGCGCAAATTATCAAACTAGGTTGGTCTAGTAATTAGGAGGTGAACATTATGTCGTGTTTGATACTATGGTCAACCATTGGACCACTAAAATTCCATCAATGCGGCCTGTACTACTAAACATTAAAAAACTTAATGATCTCTATTATTTTAAACCAAAAAAGCTTTCCTATCTTATTTCCTGAGACATCTTATCTAAAAAGCAAAATCCTTAAATACTTATTCTGATTCTCTGCTATTAAAAAAACATTTTTTTGTTCCTGATCAATTGTTTCTGATTCAACTGACTTGTCACTCGCTGAGAGCTTAAATGCACGACAACGGATAGTCTCCAACCTCTTTGATTTTTTTACGTTGTGTTTTATAATCTTTACATCATCTCTATTGCCATAGTTTCATGGATCATGTATTCTTAATAATTATGACTTGACATAGTAACATCCCTCAAAGTTTAAGAGTAGACGGTTCTTATGGTTGTGATGGTGGCTTTCAATCTACATGGATTCAAAACAAAGATCAAATATTAGGTTATTTTAATAGGCTTTACAGATGGATATTGTTTTTTATAATAAGAGTTTATAGATCCAGCATGCATAAATTGGTGCAATACAAAGGAAATAGCCAAAACATGCACTAAAATAAACTCAAAATTACAAAACAAGCAGTTCTTCTGTTCAACCCGTTACTGCTGTAGAGCAAACTGTGTTCTATAGTCAAAAGGCAGCTGTCATGTACTCATCTATTGCTTGTGCAATAGCCTAGTTAAAATCTTTTCTTTAATATTCATAACATCCATGTTCTTCAATAAGAGAAATCCTCAAAACCTGAGTTTTACCAAACAAAAATTTGGTAGAAGAACCAAAATAAAATGAATGGGTTATTTTTTGTAAGTAAATTCTACAAAAAAAAAATGAATAGATTATTTTTTTGTAAGTAAATGACCCAAAGCATGTAGCAAATAGATAACTTTTTAAATAGTATATTCAAATAGGGCAATATGAGTGAAAATTGAATTAGATTAAGATTGGAGACACAACAGTAAATGTTGACGTAGTTAAAAGCACCAAAAAGGTCAACTATACTCTAGTTCATACACTTGAAGCATTATGGATGTGAATCTGATATTAGATATATTGTCTGACATCACTTGTTCTTTACATTTTACAGGTTTCATTGAGATCCCATATGTCATGGCCCAAACAATTATGTACATTGTACTTGTTTATTCCATGGTCGGTCGTTTCTGGACATCAACTAAACTTTCTGGTTTCTGTATTTCATGTTAATGTGCCTACTATATTTGAAGATATGATGTCGTTCATTGCTTAGTCTTGGATGCACGTGATATTGAACATTATTAGCAAAATGAGATGCCCAGCAATAAAAGTTCTTACAACTTAAAAGGATGATTGACTTCCTTGATCAGCCATGTCATAGTCACTCCAAAATGTGTTTGATGCAACTTAGATATCTAAGACGCTTTTGAGCCTAGTTTTATTGGTCTTATCTTCATTATTCCAATCTGCCCAATTTCAGAAAACTCCCATGGTGTCATCTTCGGCCTAAGTATGTAGAACGTTGACAATGGAAGTGAACAATATATCTGATCAATTTTCACACACTAGGTCCCACTCATATCTGTATAGTTCATAAATTTATGAGTAGGCAATACAACTTAAACTTATGTTTAATCAGAATTATTCAAAACAAAACATAAAATCTTGTGAACATACCAAGGAAAACTCAATGCCACTTAACTTTGGAAACTTTCATTGTAATTCCATTGAAAAATGGTCTCAAGCTTGACTTCCCATCCCCGTGAAGTACTATGTCCTCTTTTTATTATGTCAAGCCAATTGAGTATTAGTTGATTATGTCGCTTTCATTTGCGGCATGAAGCACAAACATGTTCAGCATGATTAAAGCAAGGGAAGTTGAACGTCTATAACTTTAGCAATATCAATATAGATCTTACATTTGACACTTTCCTCCTGAAATTTGGCGACTTTTTTGGTCTTCAATTATGACCAATTTTGTCGGCTCTGGCCCATGAAAAAAGCTAGGAATAGTTCTTGCCCTATCAAAGAGAGATCATGTTGCATAGTTTGAAAACATAACTAGGCAGACTGGAAAAAAGGCAAGGTTCCTCATTCTAGAAGCCAATGTAGCCAATGTTGCAAGTATTTAACAAGATAAATTCAGTTTTCACTTATTCAATAAGAAACTAGGCAACTATGCTGACTCCCCTATGATCTAAAGGTATCTCTACCTCACTTTTTCGCAGTCCATGCAAATTTTGCCCGCATATTTTTAACAACAGGCAGGGACTCCAGCTGCACAACACAACTCTTGCATATAAATGTAAACAAGTTCAACCAAATTTAAGCAAAAATTCTACACCTTGTAGAAAGTGACAAAATAAAAAAAGATAGAAATTAACGCAATAAAAAAAATGTCAAACAATGCTAAATAAGAATATCAAATAATCATGATCCATGAATTTCAAAGAAATTGAAATGCATTATAGTTAAAGTAAAATTGAAAATAGAAGAAACCCTATCCCATGAAGTTCTCCTTAAGGTATAAATGTTACATACTTTAGCTACAATCACCCGAACAATAACGTTTATGTTCCCAATTGATTGGTCTATTATCCCTATAAGTTAGGTATCTTCAATGATTAGGACTCTCATATTAGGGCCAATGAAAAGAGGTAATGTCTTTCGGCTCGACTGGACCTAACCTAATGGCAGTATTCCCTACAACGATATCCAAATATATATATCTTCACACACTAAGAATTATTTTTGAAAAGAATAATCTCACTATTATATCAAGGTCTAAATGGATTATTCCTTAGAGTAGCCATAGCCATAATATTTTATCTCACTTAGCTCTTTGAGAACATATAATAACTAAAATATATACAAAGAAAAAGTTAATTTTTTCTTCTCTCATTTGAGGGTTTAGAATCTAGGTTTTAACCTAGAAAACTATTCTAACTCTGGTGCCTATCTATTGCAACAAAGTCAAACCCTACATGAAAGTGTCTTCTCCATCATAAACAAATTTCATATTTAGAGGATTGCTATCAATTACATTACTACATTACAATATATCCAAGAAAGGCTATTACTTGTAACTCGTGATTCCTCAACATAACACATTCCCCCATATCTCACTCAAATAATTTTTATTCCTTTACTTAAATAGAAACTATAAATTAGATATATACTATATAGCAATTGTACATTGACAAGTGCAAAAACCTTTAGTATCTTCACTTACAAAGAAAATATCCAAATTCAAGGAAACAGTCACAAATAACACACACAACAAGTATTGTGTGAGTCTTGATCTAAATCTATGATTACCACACAAAATAAAAATAACTTGCATGTAAAATGTATAACCTACATTAAGGTTATGAACCTTTATTTATTGAATAGCTTTCATGATTGCAAAAATATACACTACATCCAAATGATATAATATATGACTTGGATGTTCAAAAAATGGTCAGGTTCTTTACAACATTAAAATGTTTCCCTACATATAGAAAGATTTTAAAATTTGGTTGTGTAAAACCTCTACAAGCAATCTTAGCATATTTTGAATTTTACAATACAAATCAAATTTGCTAACTTGTACCCATTACAATGTGTGATTTGATCATTAAAAATTTTCTATATGATCACATGATTTCACATGAAGAGATTTGATAGCAAGTCTTGATTCATTTGTGTAAGCCAAAATTTTTGCATCACTTAAAAGTTAAAAATATCAATCAACATTGCAAGATTCAATTCAACTAAAATCTAATGATTGATGGAAATGAAGATCCGCCACTTTCACATATATCCTCCCAAACTCCATATACTTTTTCACTTGGCCGCTAAATTACAAAATCCTAACTATTATTTCATTGAACTTGTAAATTAGCTAGCTAGGATTGCCCTTTATTCTATACCAATGTGACCAACAATTTATCCAATGAAATTAATTCATCCAAAATTGGATTAAATGCCCATGCAATCAAATCTTGATCTACACATATTGACAAAAAATTAGAACCCACAACACAAAACACTTCCTACCACCCTTCTATGGTTTTAGCTTTCCCTTGTTCACCCTTGAAGTTCATTGAAAAACTTGAAATCCATATGATAACATGCTATTATTCTTTTTCTTTCTTAATTGTTTTCCAAGTGTCATCAATAAAAAATCATGAAGAGCTTTGATTTTTTATATTACTTTCTTGCATTTTTGGGGGTCTATCAAGGTCATACTTAGCGAACATGACCATTTTCTTGATTGTAGCATTTCTATGTTTCTATATATAAGCTTGCATTTACCTGCTTCAAATTTTTCACTTGATCCTTAAGATCTATAATCTCTACAATAAAATCTTATCTATCTTATGGTAAAATATCACCTGAAGGCTGACTATGATTGTCACCGAACTACTAGTACATTCCATATCTTTTTCATCTATGGTTCTTAACTTTATCCCTAGCTCCATATAATTTTGTTGGATCTCATTATGATCCTACTATAACTTTTTTCATCATGGCTTGTTTGAACATGACAATATTGAATTTCAAGGATATTGCATACACAATTAGTGTATTTTACACTTCTTTACAAATATTCTTCATTACCTAATTATTTATCTCCACCAAATTATGTTTATCTATATTTGATGAAATGGTCAAAATAGAAAGTGTTTCAAATCTTGGTTTGAATCTTAACCCAAAGATCATTCTAGCCTACTCATTAGTTGAATATACTTCTTTATTATGTCTCATGATAATCTTATAACTTGGGAAATTTTCCAAATCCCAATTTATTTGTAATAAAATGTCACTCTTACTCATCATTCCTCTCCTTTTCTTTGAAGTGTATCATCAATCCTAAAATTAAAGTCCACCACCATCTTTTTGGCTATTTCATTCCATCGAGTGGAGTCAACTTTCTTCCTCTCTACTTTGACTTTGTTTTTATATATTTCTCAATTTCTTTATGTCATGAAATTTCTTAATTCTTGTCACTTTAGAAATTGATCATTTGACTAGATTTTTTTGCATTCCAAGGTCATTATATCCCCTATATCATGACTAGATACCTTGAAGAAGTCAATTATTATAATAAAATGCATTGAGATCACCATCATTCGAGATCTTTTCTCTTCGAAAACTATTCATTCCTCTTGTATTTCCTCAATCTTAGTTATATGAATTGTATGTTTACCTTTATCATCAAAGGTCTTTTTCCTCTTAATTTGTGGGCATTCAAGTTCATCTACATTCTTAGATGTTGAAGCTTCCATTAATTCTTCACTAACTATCATTACATAGGACTTTATAGGAACTCCTTGATCTATATTCAATGGAAGAATATCTTATTTTAAGGCCACATGATTGTCTTTGCATTCTCAAACATCTTCTTGATCTAGATTGTTTTTTTTCTTTTCTACATAGAATCCCTAGAATAATAGATCCTTACCAACTATTTCCTTCTCTAATTTCATTATTTAGTTTCCCTTATTTATTTTATTCTTTACTTCCTCAGAATATAGTTAATTTATTACAATTTGTTCCTCAAAAAAGCCTTGAAGTGCCACAACTAACTTCTTCAGCTAAAACTTGACTACATTTATGAAATCTCAAAGATCAAAATTGACCCTAGAAACACTATTTTAGAGTCTATATCTAGTCAACATGGTATGCATTTTGTTCAAGCCCTCCTTATTTGGTGCTTCAAATTCACACCATTTTAGGGTTATGAATAATAAAGAACTCTTTTTAGGCCCTCTAAAATTAATATGATCTAGCTTATTCAAGTGCCAAATGATCTCCATATAATCAATTCTTCTCAACACCCAAACTCACAAAAGATGGGTTTCAAACGGAACCCATATAACGTGAAATATATCGAGTGTTGGTTTAGATACCTGCCTCCCCAATTGTACTTTATCCTCACCATTGGTGTTATCTTGCAGTACCTAATTAATTCCAATTACATATTTAGGAATTCTTTCTAATTATACCCCTAAATAGGCAATAAAATTTGTTGAAAAAACATCTTCAAAAATTATGAAATTGGAATTTTTACAATCTTTGGCCCATAGGTATGGCAATAATGTAAAGTAAGGAGATGTTTTTTTGGACCATCAAACTTCTATTTCATTGCGTACAAATACATGTGGCATGTTAAAGAATATACTTAAATTCTAACTTATTTTTACTGGCCTTGAGCGCTACCATTTTCTTATGCATTTGATCTGTCAATGATTCAAAAAAAAAAAAAAAAATTCAATGTTCACAAATCATCTTTTCTAAGGATCTGATATAACTAGTATTTCTTAGCGAAATAGTCGCAAAAGTCATAATGTCTAAGGGCTCTTTATCAAAACCCTTCACTACTTTTCCATCAAGCCTATTAAATATATGACTCAAGATCTCTACCCTTCTATAGACACTTCTCTGAGTTTCGTATTTTATTGTGAAAGAGTCAAAATCTATTTTCTTATTAGCTCTCCCTCTAAGACTAAAAGCCCCAACATCACAAGACTTTGTGAAAGCAATCACGAGTTTTCTCTCCTCTATTAGTACCTTCTTTGACTTTACATTATATTTATTTATGACAACTCAGATAAATTCATTATCAAAAAAATATATCGGCGACATCAACTTCCCTGTATCATAGTATCAGTCATTTCTCGAAGAAAAGTGTGTCGACCTCTTCCTATCAAATTGGTTGAATAATATCTAACCGGCTATAGGCGATTTTGTATCTCTGATTTCATCTAGGATATTTACAAAAAAAATCATAGTCTTCTTCGTCTTATCCTTTATCCAAGTTATAGACTTCTTCTTAAACGCTAGGTATTAGATGAACAAATCTCACTTAAGTGTCTTTTATTTTGTTATGTCTCATTCATTCTGCGTATAAGGGTTTACTTTACAAACTAGGGGTTTCTTCAAAATCACAAAAATTAGTAGCAAACTACAATTTTTTTTTTTATGTTAGTTATAGTCTCTATAATAAATACTAGACAATTGAAAGAATCAATAATTATAATTTTTGAGAACTTATAAGTGTTTATCACTTATAAACCCTAATTTTTTAGTTATAATAGTTGTGACCATAATCCACACAAAATGTTTATTACAAAAGATTTTACCTTTTAAAATATTATGATATTTCTATATGGATATAATTGTGAAATTTTTGAGTCAAACTCATTGACCCATGTTTCATGAGTGGTGGTTCACATGAACCCATCTCTCATGAGAATGAATGGAACACTTAACACTCATTGCATCTGGGTGAAGTGTCAGGACTTCTTGAGAGGTCAGCCATCCCAATACTCCTAGAAAGTCTCAGTGCTTCACCTCTATGAGCATCACCTGATGCAATGAGTGCTAAGCGTTTCATTCATTCTTGTGAGAGATGGGTCCATGTGAACCACTACTAATGAAATAGGGGCCAATGAGTTGAATCTTGGTAGCAATATCACAATTTGACTTGTTGTGGAAATTATCTCCTACTTACGTCTCAAAATAGACAAAAATATATATATTTATTGGAAAAACGGGGGGAAAAAACCAACCAAATTTCCATCAAATTATCATTACTACCAATATACCCTTGTAATGAATGAGGAACTAGTCAATTATAACTATAAATGTTGGCTACTGATGCATTCAGGTCACAAAAATCGATGGATCCAATTAAAAAACCTCATCTCATAATTTTCTCTACACGTTCATCACCACAAGATGTTATTTCCACTTTGGCTCCATGCACCACAATAGAGCGACAATGCAAACTTAGGTGGGAACCACACTAGCTTCTACACACCATCACAGACTTGAATGGAGCCACCTGCCACATGTCACCTCAGTGCAATAGCATGGCAGATATTCCTTGAAATCTTTCTAAAAGTGCCTTCCCATTCTCTAATCATTCAAGCACATTTGTCTTGCCTTAGGGATGACATCATGTCCCATCGTGAACACATAGATAACTAACACATCAATGAAACTTTGATAGATCTGGAGTTTGCAATGTAGTGTCAGTTATTGATCTTAGCTTAGGACTTTGACTGCATGATTAATGGAATATTAAGCACATAGTTCACACTAGTTACTAGGCTAAAGGGGAAATATCCAAATTGGACCTAAGACTTAAAGGAATGGTAAAGATTAGTAGCTGGTTAGTCTAGTGGTTGAGAACTTGTACTCTTGAAAGAGAGTTCACAAGTTCAAATCCTACTAGATGGTAGGGTATGTACTCGTCATTTGTAGCGCAGTTAGATGCCTCTAGCAAAGAGTATGAGGGGACTATATAGTAACCTTAACCTTAACCTTAACTTCAAAGAATAATGTAGGCTCAAGACCAAAGCTAAGGGTATAGGGTGTAAGGCTATGCTGGGATGGTTTAGTACATTTTCAGGGATGTAGATCATAGAGCATCAGAATTTCGGGGATTACTCCACTAGAGAGTGAGCACCACACTCTACTCATTTGGCCAAGAAGTTTAGAAAATGATAGTGGACCTTATAGCTTGGTTGTTTCAAACATGAACAATGTTGGTGCTTCAAAAGGGTTATCTCAAATGATAATGGTGTTTCATCTATTAAAACTTAAATTTCAAGGGCTGTTCTAATAAATAGAGTTGAGACATGGTGGAAGTTATATCTCTCAAGGTTAGATCAACGTATGTATGAAAAAAAACGTATTATATCTATGTACAAATTTAGAACACACGTGTCGAATTAAGTCAACGTCTGACACCTTGCAATAGAAAAAACCATATAGAAACCAAAAACAAATGCATAGAAACCAAAAACAAGAGCAAGCATTTGATGGAAAAATTCAAAATGAGACCGACAAAACGAGATCATGAACACTGCTCAACGACTGAAGATTTAAAATCTTTATATAGTTTATTGAAACATCTCATATTAGGCAACAGATAACAGTATATAAGACCATAACACCCATCTGAAAGCCACTACCTCAAGGGAGGGATATGCTCTGCCTCTCCTAGAAGTGAAGCATAGACTCTAAATATCTATGCTTTAACTTTACATGCCCTTCCCATACACAGCAGGGCTTTTGTTGGGCGTACTAATAAAAATACTATTCCATTTCCTCTATGTTTATTAATCTTTGGAAGCATCACAAAACAGTGCAACAACATGCATTAAAAGTAAACTCTGACATTATTTAAAATCTGGCATATCCATTAACAAATACCTCATCCTTTTGATCAGAATGCAAATGGTTGTTCCAAGACTGTGGTCCACTTCCTTCAACAGCATGAAATGGGTCTTTGGTACTGTTCATCATCTGTTCTGCAACTGTAATATCTCACAGCCACTGAAGTAGATCCCACGTTTATATTCTAATCTCCAGATATAGCAGTCCAAGAAACACAAGCAGTTTATGCCATGCATACACTACTGTATTCGCAGCGTATGATCTGAAAAAGAAAAGCAAGAAATGTTACAATCGGTCATATACAGTGTATTTCAAATAGGTCACTATTTGAATTAAAAAACTTTGACAGACTTGCAAGGAAGAGGATCTTGCCTATAAAAGATATTCTTAAATACACAGGGTAAAGATCCAGTTGATTACTTAGAGGAAAAAAATAGCCTTGAATAAATTAATAACAAGAAACCATTGCTCTAGTCGATTGACCTAAATTCAGCTACAAAAATATAATTAGAATAAGGAAAACATTCTATATATTGAAAAAATAACAGACCCCACATGTGCCGCCATTAACAGGGTTCTCACAACTGCAATGGCTTGCAATTGCTTCTGCTCCTTCAGAATGCCATTGTTCATCACCATGGCGGCCGAAAACTTATAAGTTTCTCAGGGGAGGAAATAATCTGAGAAATGAAATGAATGCAATTGAATGTGTTCAACAATTCCTTTGAGTTAAATAATATGTAAATGACCACCTTTCTTCAGGCTCCGCAGTTTCCGCCAACTTACACTCTGTGGTCAAGTCGCGGCGCATTTTGTCGTATCATCCGCCCACGTGCTCTTTCGAAAATGTTTCGTGTCAATTTGGTCGGCTTTTCCGACCGCGTGATCTGTGTTGCCCAAGGTGCGGCGCATTTTGACGCGGTCTCCGCCCACTGCTTTCTTGTTGCGGAAACGCGTGAGAACAGGCAAATGTGGCAGATTCGCAAGACAACCAAATGCACTAGATTGCAGCAAAATATAATATTAAAATTTATGGGGAACTAAATTAATGTTAAGGGCTTGCGGGCAATGTGAATTATAAGGGGGAAAAACTAATTATAGGTGACCTTTCTAATATTAATGTAATATGGTCAAATATTTATTCCTAGTTATTGTGTTGAAGCACATTATGATTATGATTATGATTATGATTATTTCTTTCAAGGATAACATATCTACTAATGGTTTGAATAAGTTCCCATTAATCTAATTGGGACACCAAAATTAACATCTAGACATAAAGTAGTCTTTCTAAGGGGGGCGCAGAACAAAGTCCCTAGAATAAGTCTTTGAGGGTACCTAATGGTTTAAATAAGTTTAAACATTGAGAACATTGAGAACTGGCATTTGGCTTTGGTTGTTCAGCAAATCATTCAGCTATGTACTTCTTTGGATTCTGTGTCCTTTATGCATATCCCCCGAGAGTGGAATGGTGTGGCTAATTGTTTGGCCAAATGGGCCTCTGAGCATGGGCCGACTTGGAACATTTCTGATCATTCGATGCTTCCCTTTGATTTATCACAGAGGCTGGTTCAACTTGTTGACCAGGACAAGGCTCTGTAATTCTCTTTGTGTCTTGTTTTATTTTGCTCTCTTTCGATTTCAATAAATTTTTACCTCTCTTTTAGTGAAAATGTCAATATTCATCTTAAAATACTCATCTTTCTGAAAGGTTAGAGCTCAAATTTTTTTCACTAAGTGGCATACTTGCCTTTTAGTTTAGAAATTAATTGTAATTATAATATTAAATATAATTACAATATTATATATAATTTATAAATTGTAGGTTAGAGTTAATAAAATAAGTTCTAAAATTTTAATTGTTGTTAAATTTACAGTTGAAAATAATTTGAATAAGGAAATGATATATAATTGATGTTTATTTTATAAAATTCATTATTATGAAGAAACGACACTTCAATATATTCCTACTTCAATAAAATCACATTTCAATTAATATTTAACTATTTTACATATACCATGAATGTTTCTTGTTTTAAAACTATTTTCATATTAACTTTAGCACATTCAACATCTTACATTCTCTTTAAATAATAGACACTATTATTTGACTATTTGTACAGATTTAATTTTATTTTAGCTATATATATAAAAATATTATAAGTGGTAATATAAGAATAAATTTAATCACAGTCAAAACAAAATATTTAAAAGAACAAAAAAGCCATGAAAATCTTAGTGAAAATAATGCAATATGGAGGAAGCAATTGTCCTATGAACGCAATATGTATATTAATGTAGATTAGATAGGTACGTCAATAATCAAAAGTCTAATAGTGACTACTTTTCCTATTTGGAACACAACTAAATTAAGTTAATAAAAATTAGCCTACATTTAAAAAAAAAGAAGAGAGAATATATGGCTACTACACATGGCCCTTAAGAAGAAACTAGATTTGAAAAAAAAATGCTCAAATATTAGTGGTAATTGAGATATTGTTAAAATTGAATATAATATTGAGGATCCCACTTATTTAGAACCATATGTATTATACTCATATTATGAATTTTGTGTATAAATTCATATAAACAAAGTTGAGAATGTTTATTTATTTTTGTCTATAAGGCTGACACTACAAACTCACTTTTAAATCTTTGAGTATTAATATTGATCAGACTTGATATATTAGAATGAATCGACTTTAGTCGATTGTGTTGGAAAGTTAACTTTACTATGTTTAAATGACTAGTTTTGTGTTGTCATTATGGCAACAAAGACATATGAAGTTTTGACAGTCAGTTCACAAACTTTGAAGTTCATATTTTGACTAAGTATAGAAGATAGTGCAGAAAGCGATACACCTGATGATCAGAGCATCCACGCTTGTGAGTATGATCGAGTTATGGTATGCACCCTTGGATAAAATATTTTTGGTATGTTGGTGTGATTATTCTAAATTTGCAAGATTATATATGGCAGTATCACAAAGTTACAACAAGTTTAAATGTCACTAGCAGTTCAGCAAAACAGAGCATACAACCGACAAAATTTTTTGATTAGCGTATATCATTTTATTTTGTTAAGGCTATGCACCTATTATAATAGTGTTGAAATCATGTCATTATCAATTTTTTAAACATGCCTAAGCCAATTAATTTTGAAGCATTGTGTGTGTTGGTTTTAGGCCGACTCAGTCTTAGTTTTGGTTGCATCCATTACGACATGTATATATACTTGACATGTGTTTTTGTCTGGAGAGAAAAAGGTAAGGAAGACAAATAGAATAGATAGAGACAGAAGAGAGGAAGTATATTCAGTATGAGATAAAGCCCTACCAGAGGTTAGAGTTAAAATGCACAAAGGAACTGATCAGACAATAGTGTCATAATAACAGTTCACCTTTCCATATATAGTGTGTATCTGATATTCAGGAGCTTGTAGCCTTCTTCTTTGAGAAGTGAGCTCTGGCAGTGTGTCATGCACCTTTAACAGGGTTTGTAGACTCCTAACAAGGTCATTGTACTCAGCATTGTAATGACTGCTCCTAACAAGGCAAAGGAACTCTACCATGTTCACAAGACTAGTGCAATTATTTGTGGGTACTAATTCCCACCAGGGTTTTCCTCTAGAAAAGGTTTCCACGTAAACATATCTTGTGTTATGTGTTATGGTTTTATATTCTTTGCTATTCATTTTTAGTATTTAAGTAATTGGGCTAAGTTTCAAGAAGTAAAAAATTATTACTTGCTGAACACTGATTCACCCCGCCTCCCCTCCCAGTGTTCCCATTCTTAACAATTGGTACCAGAGCTCTGGTCCTCTAAGAGAAGTTTAACCACTTGAGGAGATCATGGATTCAATAGAAGTGAAACATTTGAAGAAAAATCTTTAAGTAGCTCTTGAAAATCTTGACAGATCTGAAAAAGAAAATGGAGAACTAAAACTAAAACTCAATGGCTCATAAGTATTCATCAAGAAATTGAGAAAATATTTGACAAATTATTCTATGAATGATTTGGGAAAAATTGTTAAAAAGCTAAATGAAGAAAACATGTCTTTGAAGGATCAGATTGAAGATTTGAATGAACAGATAACTCATAGCCATACAACTCTTGAAGAAAAAGGCTAAAGAAAAAAAAAACTATTAGATGAAGAGCTTATGCAGGTAAACCTGAAAATATTGGAGTTGGAGAACAACAAGAAAAAGATAGAATCTGAGTTGACAAAAGTCAAGGATTGTATTGACAAATTACACACAAGTTATGATTTAATTCAATCACAGATTTATGCACAGAAGATAAGAGGTGATACCACTGGTATTAGATACAATGAAGCACAAATTCAAATTAATGCAATGCAAGAAATAATGAAAGCACCAAAAGAATATACAAAAGCAAAGAAAACTGAGTATCATGCAGAAGCTAAAGCAGAACCACCTAAAGATGAACGCAAGCCAGTTAACCAAACTTGTTATGCCTATAACAAGCAAGGATATATAGCAAGAGATTGTAAAGATGTAAGACCTTTCAATGGCTACTGTTATTCATGCAATAAATATGGTCATAGAGCTATACATTGTAGATGAAATCAAAGAAGTCAAACACAGCATAATCAAAGAAGTCAACCACAATAAATTTCTCAGAATACTACATGTCAGATATGCAATTACAATGGTCACACAACTAAACAATGCAGTATGGTAACTCATATAAATACACCTAGAAATTAAAGACCTCAAGTCATTTGTTACTCTTGTAACAAGGTTGGACACATCCCAAAGTATTGCAGATCTAGAGCGCAAAGAAAAGAAATACCTAATAAGTCTCAAGGATCTCTATTTGAAGAATCTGGAGCAGTTAAGTTTGTGAAAGCTATAGAAGATTCAAGCAAGATTTGGGTTGAAGTAAAGAAAGATGATGGTATTCACAAAGTGGTAGATGCATCTGTAAAGGACGCACCTTCCACTTCTAGATAAATGACCCTCATGGTCATAGGGGGAGCTAGACAAGCTCTAAACCCTTGCATGACTAGTATACTCACCCCTGAGTATGCGCCTTTAGTTTTATGTACTTGGTTACAAATTGAAGCAGTATGCGAGAGTGCACAGTTTTAGTTACAGTAGGAATTGGGTTTAGAATTCATAGTTGAAACGCGTGCTATGGTAACAAGCATTAATTACAAAAAATTAATTTATAAGTCACCAAAGATCTATTATCTTCAATTATACATTTGAGATCGAGAATTTGAAGAGAAAATGAGATTTGAGAATCTGAGTGTTAAAGGATTGTCGTTGTTCAATCAGCAAATAGAGTTAAAGTCATCATGGAACCCTAGCTCGGATGCATCATTTTAGAACTCTTTTTGGAACCCTATTTGAGCAATTAGGCAAGTAAGTAATGGAAACTTCTGTAATCTTTGATATCACTAAAAGGAAGAGATATGTATTAAGAAGAACTCATTCAAGTTAGTGTTAGATGATATAGAAGGAGCATTTTCCAAGACTTTGTTAGGATTCGTGCATGTCTAAGGCATTCGTGCTTACATTTACTATAAGGAGTCTTTAGGTGAAGACAACATAATGTCTCTTATGGCATCTATGATTAACCCTGATTGTTCATTTGAGAATGAATTCTTAGATCTCTTAGAAAACCCTATTATTGAGTATGCAAATGCGCATGAGTTTTATGAATCAGAAAGGATTAAGAATTTAGCCAGTAGGATTCATGATGATCTATTTTTGATTGGTGAAGTCCTTGTTTGCATTACATTTGATCTCATCCATGAGATGACTGGACTCTCTAAAAATGGTCCCCTTCTTCCCATAGGAAAAGTTGTCAAGAAAAAGGTTGAGCAGGCATGTAAGTCTAGGAGTGATAAGCGCGGCATGACTATTGAGCCCATATAAGAAAAAGACATTAATATAATTTCTATGATCCTTGGATACAAATTTCAGCATAAAAGTAGATTAAATAGTGTATCTACAGCTACAATTATGGCAGCCATAGGGATAGTGAAAGATAACACTCACTACAACCTTTGTGAGATCTTGTGTGCACAGCTAATAGAGAACATTAGAGCTATAAAACATGAAAAAAGAAAAATATTTAGATTTGGTTATTTAATCATATACATGTACTTTCACATTGTTGGTAAGGTTTCTAATCTTTACCTAGGCAGAAGCAAACCGACCTTGCCTCAAATTTCATTGAAAGCAACATCTGAAAACAATCTAAGGGATTTCCTAGATATGGAGATAAAAACATTTAGAATTAAGATGCATAAAAGGTTTTGAATACCTGAGAACATAGTTGACAAATACAAGGATATTATATGTTTTATGGTGGAAACAAATTATACATGCATGGAAGCAGTTGAGCCTAGAACTAAATGGATTCATCCACTTGGTTAGGAGGTAGATGAATATATTCTTGAAGGATATGCACAAGTCCTTCTATCTACACCTAAAGATCAGAATGAGCCTAGATGGGGCACATATAGAGATAAGAAAAGACAAGTTGATTCTATTCTGTACAGTGCAGAAGATAAGAGGAAAGCATCAAGGATTACCTCTAATATTCTAAAAATTTATGGTGTCACCCAAGAAGAAGTAGATAAAGATAGGGAAGCTAAGATTTCTAAGGAGCTTGAGAACACATCTACATCTACTAAACTTAAATCTGATGATATTCAGAAAAAGAAGAAGAATAAGTCTGGAGAGAGCAGATTTGCGCCTTCAACTACAATTGATCTTGAATCCTCTCCACCCTCTGTTCCACACAAGTTGTCTAGAAGAAGGAATCAAATATGCACAATCCACCCACCCTCAAGGAAAACTCAAAGCAAAGTAAAGAATACTCAAGCACTTCCTGAGGTAGGATTCAAACCTAGTTTAGAAATTTTAAGAATTAGAATCATTGATGAGCGTAGGTTAGATTAAATTGAAAATGTCTATGATAAGTATCAAGATATTTATAAATTATAAATACATTCTATTATTATCACACATATGATTAAGTTCAAAATTTTAGTTTTGGAACTTTAGATAGTCATCCCAGATAAAATATGGAACATACTTGACTCATTGAAAATACAAGCTTTAGAAGAGGATATGAGGATTAGAGAGAGAACAATAGACATCACCCTTCCTATTTTTTCACTTGAAGAAAAGATGGAACTGTTAGACTTGGTAAAGCCTCATTTGAGATAAAAAATCAGAACTCTACAAATAATGAACAAAGACTTTGAGTTGGTTGCTAAGGAGAGAGAAAAAGCATTTGAGCAAGTATTTCTAGATAGATGCATGTACCCTCCAACTGTGCCTATAACCAAAGTTACTCCAGTTACCTCCAAGAAAGGAAAACAATCAGTGATCCCTAATGTGCCTATTAAAGGTCCATTGGATTCTATGCGTAAAGTCTCAACACCCTCTAATACAATTAAAGATACAAATGAAACTATTATGATAAATAATGTTGAGATAACCATGTTAGCCTCAGATAATGATTTGGATAAGTTTGAAGAAGCCTTTGTCAGTACTGAAGAAGCTCAGATCCTATGTAGTGATAAAGCATCTTTGCAGCAAAAAGTAGTCCCAACTGAAGACATGAAAGATCAGAGTAATGATAAAAATGATGAACCCAATGAACCACCCTCTGTTGAGATCCTAATGAAGAGTGAATATATGGATGTAAGTCAGAATTCAATATTTATTCCCTCTATGAAACCATCCATATCATTGTTGTTAAGTTTGACTCCTGATTTAGCAAGCTTAGATTCATAGGGAAAGGAAGATCTGATTAAGATAAGTGTGTTGGCATTGGAAAAATCAAAAGAAAAAAAAAGGTAATTTGAGAAACCCTCCCTTTCTTGAATCAGTTAGCATATTGAACAATTTAGTGCACGTAGATAATAAATTGGTCAATTTTCATTCAGTAGATGATGTTAAGAACATCTTGACGAGTTTCAAAGAAAACCTTTTAGGCTTAAAAGAGTCAGCAACAAAAATTGTAGAAGAAAAGTACAATAAGAAAAGGTTGAATGACCTAATGAATAGTTTTCATTAGACCTTAACTCACTGAAGATTGGACAAACAATTTTGAAACACTTAGCAGCAAAAGGAAGAAAACTGATAGCTAAATGCATGTATAAAGACAAACTTACATCAGAATATTCTAAAACATTCAGGAAGTAGACTCTCTGATTGCAGCAGTAAGGAAATCAGTTAAAAATCCTTCTCAAGACATCAATGTTTGCAATAACATTTATCAAGGGAAGATAGACAAGATAGAGAAAGAAAAGATGGATAGTGAAAAGATCAAGGCTAGGAAAACACAGCTGAGAAATGCACTTGCACCCTCATTAGACGTACTAAATCAGAATATCAAGCATATTGATGCTACAATTGATACTTATGATCATGAACCCTACATGAATTTGGAAAATATGGAGAATCTTACATATGCATTATGCGCCCATCTTCAGACTATTGATGCACTTAAGGTATTTTGGTAGAAAGAAATCAAAAACCTTCAGATTGCATATCCAGATGTGTACTCTGAGAAAGTACTTAGAGACTTTGATTTTTTTGGCACCTTTGTCATTAATTTCAAAGGGGGAGTAGTGTATATAGTAGAAGAGATGGTCACATATGATGTTCAGTATGCCAAGGTTATACCAGTATGACAATAGTTTTTTTGTGTTAAGTCAAAGTTTAGTAACTTGGCCACATTCCTTTGTTGCTATTAACGACAGAGGGTGATATTGTTGAAAAGCTAACTTTACTATGTTTATATGACTAGTTTGTGTTTTCATTATGGAAAAAACTTCATATGGGGCTTTGACAGCCAGTTCACAAACTTTGAAGTTCATATTTTGAATAGAAGACAGTGCAGAAAATGATACACTTGATGATCATCGCATCCACACATATAATTATGATCGAGTTGTGGTATGCGCCCTTGGATATAATATTTTTGGTATGTTGGTGTGCTTATTCTAAACATGCAAGATTAGATGTTATAGTATCACAAAGTTACAAAAAGTCTAAATGTCACTAGCAGTTAAGAAGAACAGAGCATAGAGCTGACATAAAGTTTTGATTAGCATATATCATTTTATTTTGTTAAGGCTATGCGCCTATTGTAATAGTGTTGTAATCATGTCATTATCAATTTTGTATACATGCTTAAGCCAATTAATTTTGAAGCATTGTGTGTGTTGGTTTTAGGCCAACTCAGTCTTAGTTTTGGTTGCATCCATTATGACATGTATATATACTTGACATGCATTTTTTTATGGAGCGAAAAATGTAAGGAAGAAAAAAAGAACAAACAGATACAAAATAGAAGAAGTATATTTAGTATGAGATAAAGCTCTACCAGAGGTTAGAGTTAAAGTGCACAAAGGAACTGATCAGACAACAAATGCATAACAGTAGTTCACCTTTCCAAATATAGTGTGTATCTGATATTAAGGAGCTTGTATCCTTATTCTTTGAGCAGTGATCTCTGGCAGTATGCCATCCACCTTTAACAGTGTTTTTAGACTCCTAACAGGGTCATTGTACTCAGCATTGCAATGACTGCTCTTATTAGGGCAAAGGAACTCTGACAAGTTCATTAGACTAGTGCAATTATTTGTGGGTACTAATTCCCACTGGGGTTTTCCTCTGGCCAAGGTTTCCTTATAAACATATCTTGTGTTATGTATTATTGTTTAATATGCTTTTCTATTCATTTTCATTATTTAACTAATTGGGCTAAGTTTCAAAAAGTAGAAAATTATTAATTGCTAAACACTGATTCACCCCCCCTCTCAGTGTTCCATTCTTAACATATTACATACAATATATATTTAACATTCTTTGGATTGGATTCTAATATGGTTAATATGTTATGATAATTATCATTAGTTATACGTAGCTATTGTAATCGACATAGTCGATACTATATATAAGTGATGAACATGCATTACCATAACTATCATGCGGTAGTTATACGTAACACATTATATATGTGTTATGATAACTATCGTATGATAGTTATATGTAACACAATGTTGTTATAGTTATAATATATGATTCAGTGTGTAATCTATAACGACAACTTATGTTATAAAACTGTAGTTACAAAAGGGCATGTAAGACATGACCCTACCCGGCTCATGCCATGTACGGTCATGTCTCTACATTTTCACGACTGTTATATTATGTATAGATAAACGTATGTGTTGTGGTAATATATCAATTACATTGGGCATATCATCACCACAACAACATATCAAATATATATCTCTACAAATACTATATATATATA
>MU226249.1:1453611-1469793 GCA_018584345.1 Thuja plicata
TATATATATATATATAGTCAAGATAATATCTTGTGAACAACACAATAAAGAATACTTTATTCTCTCTGATCAACATCTCTATTCCTAACATGGTATTAGAGACTCTTTAGAGAAGAATAAATATAAGTAAAAAATTTGAATTATATCAGATTAGTTATTAATATAAGTGGAAAATAATGGCCAAGACCATCAAAGTGGAGGACAAACTTGAAGGTGCTACAAAAATTTTCTCATGGAGGATACGCATCTTAACATTGCTACAAGAACTCAAGTGAGATTCCCATGTTGAGGAGGATATAAAGATGCCTGAAGATGAACTTGATAAATCAACTTGTAAAAGGCGTAACAATAAATCAAAGAAAGTAATATTGATGTTTTTAAAGACCATATTCTTCCCTCCTTAACAAGACTAAAGACCACTTATGAAGTATTCAAAACCATTCAAGAGACATATGAGATAAATAATAAAAGTAGATTACTTACTCTCAAAGAAAAACTCTTGAATTTAAAGATGAACAAAGGGGAAACCATCACATCTTACTTCCTAAGAATTTCCAAATTAAAAGATCAACTATCTACTATTGGAGACAATACTAATGACATGGATTTAACTTTAATATATCTCATAACATTACCTATCTCATGGGAATTCTTCATTCAATGGATAATTGGACGTCTGTCTCTACCTAAGTTTGATCAACTAAAGAATGACTACACCCAAGAGGAATCCTGATTAATATCAAGAAGGATCAGGCCAAACAAAGGAGGAGAGATCCAAGATCTGTAAACTCATTCAAATTTCAAAGGAAACAAAAGGAAGTTAAAACATAAGAAGGGAAACTATAGAAAAAATCATAAAACCATTTTAAAAAGTATAGTGCTATACATGTGATAAATTGGGACATATGCACAGGTTCCATCCAGAAAGAAAGAAAATTCAAGCTACAATATTTGAGGTCAAAGAAGTAGAAGTGTCCCTATTCTTCTTGGCGTTATCAAGTGAAGTAAAATCAAACAAAAACAATTGGATAATCAATAGCGGGGCATCACGATATATAAATGGATTAAGAGATCAATTTGAAATGCTAGAAGAAAATTCCTCTGAAGAGGTTACAATTGTAGACAACTCCACTTATCCAGTGAAAGGAATTGGGACCTTCTCAATCAAATTAAAAATAGGGGTAAATCTACAATTGAAAGATGTTGGTGCAGGAGCATCCATGAAGACACCTAGTGACACCATGGAATCTAATAAATGTTAACCATCCCTAAATGTTAATTGGGATGTATTGAGGCCTGTAATGACAATTTATAATAAGTAATGTAATAAATTATTAATAAGTCCTAGAAGTCTTGGTAAAGGACTTGTTGGATGATATCATTTTTGGGTACTGATCATGCTGTTGATGTTCATGTTTTTTCACTGATGTCAACATATGTTTCTTTGGAGAAAATAGACTGGTTACTTGACTGGCAGAAGTGTACAGAGAGTGTATAGATGATTCAGAATGATCCAAGTTGGATATATGAAGAAGGATGTGTGTTGACCTTATTCCTAAGGTATATTGGCTTTATGTTGCATATTGCAAATGTTAAAATTAATTTGGTGAAGAGTAGTTTCTGGGATGTAACTATGATGCTTGATAGAGCAATTCTAAGTGTTTTGGGTGTATCTTACTCGAAAAGATATTTCAGATGAAGTGATCTTAGTGGTGGACTACCGACATATGTTGGAATAATGGGTTGAGTTCAATTGTCATGTGATTACTGGAGACATCAGCAGTGACGTGTAATCTGGAGGAGACCTAGTTGGTGGCCAAATTCAGACATATAGCGTGTAAAATGAATTATGAGCGTGGAATGCGGATCTGGGAGTATAGGCGATAAATTATAATTGATGTTTACTTGTTATAGGTACTATGTGTATCTTAGAAAGGGGTTATATAATTATTTGTATATTGGTAAGCCTTAATTGGCCAACCTAATTAATTAATTATGTATTGGGAAAGCTTAATTGGCTGACCTGATGAATTATTGTAAAGGGGTATATATGAGAGATCTTTTCTTTTGGAAAGATGTGGTAGAGATTGAAAAGGAAAAGAAGAGTGGGAGCTATGAGGCTTGTTGACTGTTGGATGTAGAATAGAGTTGATGATTGTTATACTTCATTAGAACCAACTAAGCAAAGATAGTTGATATCATAGAGTTCACAGCATTATATATTATCTATCTACACTTGATCAGATTGTGAATCCTTGAGGGTGAATTTAACCTTCTTTGGGAAGTGTTATTGGATAGTGAGCCTACTACTTTTCTTGACTCCTAACAAGGTCTGTCTCCTAGCAGGGACTGTGTACAGTAATGTTGTAATAAGCTCCTAATAGGGCTAAATATTTTAATAGGGATACTATACTCTCAATAGATTATTTGTGGGTGCTAATTCCCACTAGGGTTTTACCTTTAATAGTGTTTCCTCAATAACAAGTATTGTGTTGGAATTTATTTTGTTATCATTTACATTGTAGTTTTGGTTTACAACATTTAAAGTTTAATAATCTATATCACAACTGATTCACCCCCTCTAAGTTGTCTTGCGGATTGTTATTCCTAACGATTGGTATCAGAGATACTGATCCTTAGAGAGAAAGCTTAACAGCTTGAGGTGATCTTGAAGATGACTTACTATAGGACGGATAGTCTGAAATTTGATCCTAAAAGATTTGACAGTTGGAAGAAAAAGATGAGAACACATTTGCTATGTTTGCAAATTGACTACTGGATGATCACAAAGAAGAGTGAAAAGATAGCGAATGAGGATGAATTAGAGAAGGCTACTGAAGATGAAAATAAAATATTTTCATGCAATATGGTTGCAAGGGAATATTTGATCAGTGCACTTTTAGAAGGTGAATTCATAGAAATAAAATACTTGGACTCTACACATGAAATATGGACAAGAGTGGAAGCATTATGTATTGTAGATAAGTTTACTAAACATGAAAAGCTACAAAATTGGAAGACAAAAATAGAATCAATGAAGATCAGAGAAGATGAGAACATTAGGGCATATGCACATAGAATTACAAAAGTGGTTACTGGCATGAAAAATTCTAGAGGCACTTATATTGATGAAGAAGTGATTGCAAAGATACTCAGATCTTTGACAGCTATCTGCAAAACCAAAGTAGAAGGTATAGAGGAGATTATACCTTTGACACCAAAATTTACTGGAGAGATGTTGATTGGAAAGATAACTACTTTTGAGGCCATAGAATTGGGAGATAATTTACCTAAGGTTGAGTTAACATTCAAGGAGACCATGCATAAGAATAAAAAGACCAAAGTGGTGGCACTGATTGCTAGAAGAGAAAAAAGAGGTAAGAGTAAATTTTAAGGAAAAAAAAACTTTGAAATGTTTTTCATGAAACAAGATTTGTCATTTTGCATCAAGATGTCCTACAAGGGTTCCTAAGAACAAACTTAAGTTTTACAAATCAAAGTATCCTAAAGATAAGGAATGTTATTATACTAGTGAGGGTATTTCTCATGATGATGGTGACCATGATGAAATTGGATTTATTGCTATAAAGGATGATGAACCTATACATGAGATAAAAGCATTAGTATCTTGTGTTGAAAATAAATTTGAATGGGTTATATATAGTGGTTGTTCACATCATATGACAGGAGATAAAAATAAGTTTGTGAGATTGAAAAGACATGATGGTGGTGTTGTCAGATTTGGTGACAATAATGCTAAACTTATCATTCGATTAGGATCTATTTCTCTGGATGGTAAGACAAATACTGATAATGTATTACTTGTTGATGTGTTATGCCCTACATCCCCGTCCCTATATTTTGTGTGCAAAATGTTGGGTCCCCCTTTTTTTCTTTTTGTTTTTGCTTGCGGCCTTGCCTTGTCTGTTTTCCCTTTTTGTTTTCTTTCTTTGGGTTTTTCTTCCCCGTTGTTGTGTTCTATTTCATTTGGTTTTCACCTCTGGGACTCTGGTCCTGGAGGTTGTTCATTGTCGAGAACTAGAATCTGGACTCCTGGATCCTTTGCCATGATGTTCGAAGGGATAGCATGGCGGTGGTAAGATCCCTGAGCCCGGGATCTGGGGGTTTGCTTTCCCAGAGAATTTCAGAAGGAAGGGGATTAACCTTTTTACCACGGGTATAAATAGAACTTATCTGTCACTTTCACATTTATCGCTATTAAACTTTTGAGCACTTAGAGTGATTAACAGAGTGATTTCAAAGTGATTAACAGAGCATTTGTAGAGAGTTAGTAATAATTAACGCTTATCATTTCTAGTCACTTTCAGGAAATTGTGAGTGCTTCGTGGTGGTGCTAGTGATCGTTTGGAAACTAAAACTGTTGCAGAGCTCCTGCAGTAACCCTTCCCTTTCCTCCATCTTTTGCATTCTCAGGTTGGTGTTTCCATTTTTTGCTTCTCTGGTTTTCTTCCATTTCATTTTGGTTTTGTTTGTCTTGTTTTCTTTGTTGTCTGTTTCATCTGGTTTTCTATTTTCTGGTTTGCCACCCGTTGGTGGGTCGGCTCTCTGCCAGAGGGTTGTCCGCCCTCTGTGCAGAGGTGCTTCATCTGTAAAATATGTGGATAGTTGTATATATGTCTATCTTGTCTGGTTTTCCTGCGGGCATCGTTCCGCGTTGTATATTTGTGTATATGCATATATAGTTGTATATAGTCATTGTATATCCCTCTATTTTTGGGTGTATATACCCCTCAGCTTCATGTATATCCTTTTGGGTGGCTTGACAAGTTGGTCGAGTCACCTGTGTTTCTATTTTTTCACCCGTGAACTCACTTCGGGGCAGAAAACCACCTATTTGAAACTCAGCTCTCAGATAGTTTCAAACAGGCAGTTTTCTCTCTCTTCCATGAAGTTTGTTAGAACCTCATTTACGTCCCATGCACACAATCAATTCTAGCCAAGTGGCCTTCACCTTTCACGCATTTAGACAGTTGGCTCTACCGTTATCACCATAACTTCCATTTAATATGTACGCACGTGGCACCCATGTGGGCTTAATGACTTGTTTTTACACGTCTTCAGCAACGGTCACTTCTTCGGGCTCCGGGTCTCCTACCATCATTCATCCTGTGTCTTTATCAAGTGTGATAAAAACCCCCAGACCTGGATGTTTAATGAGATCTTAAGTATATATGATACGTTTTCTTTTCGGTTATCTTTGCATAAAACTAACTTTACAAGACAAGCACACGTCATGGTGGTAATATCTCCAGAATCTGGAATATTTATTTTGATGAGTATGTTCTGATGGTCGCTTTGTCTCATAGGTTCCCGAAGTTCACTTTCCAAACATGTCTGAAGCATCCGTATCTTCTCTGCCTGGAAGTCCAGAGCTACCTTTTGCAACATAAACCAGGGCAGCAGTAAAATCCAAAATGGAGAAGGCCCTTGAGATGAAGCCCTTGACCATGAAATTTGTACAGGATAATGTCATCGTAGGCTCAAAGATTGAGTCCAAGGTCAAGCTGATAACTGACACCAGCGTCAGAACATGGCCAGAGATGCAGGCCGGAGATAAGTTGGCCATCAACGTCGGGGACTCCAGGGTCCTCAAGGAAGCTTGTTTCCCATGCTTCGTGCAATCTCCGGAGCTCATTTTGACGCTCGCCAACAATTACAATTCCTCTATTCGGGCTATTATACTCACGGCCGTAGAGCCAACTGGATACCCCACTCCTCTGGTGTCCCTCGACCCAGTCACGTTCCAGGCAAGCCTGGGAATCTCGCAATTCAACAAGGCCATGGTGGTTACAAGGACCGATGCCTTGGCTCAATTTACACAATTGGAGGATGTTGCCCGCACATATATGAATACCCACTAGCTCAAGTTCCCAAAGAGAGACCCAAAAAGAATGAAGATAGAAATTCTCCGCTCTGAATTCAAGGAGAGCATCTAGATGGGGGTGATAGCATTGGCCTGGGTCTTTGGGCAAACCTTCGCCCAAGAGTTTTCTTGATGGATGTATTACTTCCTCCTCGGCATCTCCACCAAGGGAGGATACTTCGACTGGGCGATAATAATTTCAAACCACATCGACTCCTAATACCAGCAGCTAAATAGGAAGAAGAAATTTTACATATCTTCCTACGTTTTTTGGGCCCTAGCACAGCAGAGGACCCACACCCACAACCTACTCATAGATGGCATGCTCGGGACTAGCCTAGGAAAAAAGGCACCATGGGACCATTTCCCACAGATTCAATGGGAAGCCAGCTTCCCTAGTTTCTGCCGGGTAAACGATGCGTTCGTTTACCATCATCTGCTTGCACCCACCCGAGACTCCGGGTGTCACCTATCCTTAGAGGTGATGAATTTGGTCCATATTTATGGTCATTATTATATTCAATTCCAATAGCACACCTACATTAGGGTCACCGGCTTCTCCAGGAAACCCTACTTGTTGCCCAAATATTATGGGGACAAGATCATGCTCTTGGAGTGCTAATGGAAAATCATGGAGTGCATGCCCTCTTTTCCCTCAAAAAGATACCCAACATTCCATTCCCAATCACCTGTGGGAATTACACATGCAGCCTGGCTACTGCAAAAGAGGTGGATAATGAACTTAAAAGTTACAACTTGCAAGAGTTTTATTTGGCGCGGAGAAATTTTGATCCGCATGGTAGGATTACAACAACACTGCCCCGGGCTTCAGAGCCCCATCATATCCATATGGAGGACTTCTGGGTAGATTGCCAAGATGATGTGGATGTGCAGAGTAGGCACTACGTCAGGATGACAGCCGGCATGATGCAGAAATTGAAGCTCTGAAAACTCCTAGCAGACTTCTTAGATGTCGCACCCACTATCGATCCCCAGTACAAGGCAAAGGGGATCGATACGAAGGCTCTTCCATCGATGAACTGGGACACCCAGGAGGATCCCACAATTGAAGAATTCACTCAAGAGGTGGTCGAGCGAAGTCACACCTACTTTAAGAAGGTGTGCCCTGGAAGTACCCGTCGAGCAGCCAAGTCGGCACCAAAGTTAACTCCACAGCCAGTGCTAAGGTTGACTCCGGGGGATAGGAATTCTTCGCAGAGGACGAATAAAGGGAAAGAGATAGATACAACCCCTCCTGTATGAGAAGTCCCAATTAAAAATTAAATAAAATAGTCAGTGGCAGCCTCCCAGCAGTTGAGAGAGTAGTTAATAACAAGGTTGGCCACTCCACCACTTATGTCTGGCCCCCTTCGTCCCCCCTCCTCCCCGTCACTGGTAGCCTTGATGGTAAAGGCAATGGGGGTGGATCCCATGGAGGCGGAAATAATAAGAGATGCGGGGCCACCTCTGGTCACCCAAAGAAAGAAGAAGCTCAGCAAAAAGTCAAGGGCAGAGCCAGGGTTGGGAACATCCCAACCCCAACAAGTGGAAATCCTCTCTTCCAGTTCCCTGGAGCCGGTGAAGGAAATAGAACCCGCGGGAGTCTTGGCTAGTCCCCCTCCACAAGAAGAATTTGATGATATGTTTGTGACTGACAAGTTTGGGAACCTGCAGGGGGACGCTACGCAAACAAAGATGGAGGTCCCGGGGGCGAAATAGGAAGCTGCAGAGCAGGAGGCTCCTGAACAAAAATCTGCACAAGAACAAGAAAAGAAGATAGAAGAAGAGCCAAGGCTAGAGATTATCTTTGGGGCTCAAGTGATGCAAGGTCTGGGAGTGGACCAATAAAAGCAAGGTGAACAAATGGCATCCGCTAGGGAAACTGGACCTTCGGGAACAACCGTAACCCCAGCCGCCACGTTCCAAGGGCCACTCCCAGAAGCGACGTTTGGGCAGGTGATTACCATTTCCCAAACTCTAAATCTCGGCCCAACGCCTCCCCTACTACCAACAGAGGAAGAAGTCCCAGTAAAAGAAGAAGAAGAAGAACAAGAAGAGCAGCAGGAAGAATAATTTGAGGAAGAAATCCCCAAGGAAGCCTACCAAAGTCTGAATACAGAGGAAGATATAGTGGACAAGACTAAGGAGATGGAAGTTGAGGAAAAAATTGCTGCAAAAGAAGTGGATACAGGAAGAGGGACGGATGAGGTCCATGCCACTAAGGAGCAACAACAGTAGGACACCGGGGAAGAATCAAGGGAGCAAATTCTGGTAGGAAGGCCGGCCCCACCACCTCAGTGGCTGATAGAGAGCAAGAAAAGAAAGGCTCAATCCATTCCAGTGATTCCTCTCTCCCTGGATGAAATGATGGCCCAAGTCTAGGCCCCACCAAAGGCCAAGAAAGCTAGATAGTTCATACTCTTCAAACTGGGCCAGGCGGAGAAACAGCTGCCATTGTGGCAACACCTCCCCCAGACGCTGATGAAGCAACCGCAAACCCCAGAGACTACAATGTTGCAAAGGTAACACTAGGTAAAAGGGGAAAGCAAGGTGAGGTAGACTTGTTTAAGGAGGAAGCAAGGGCAGTGGAGGCCCGATATGAGAAAGAGGCCCAGAGGCTCAAAGCTGAGAAGGAAAAGAACGCAAACCTTGTGGGGTTGCTTACTGAGTTAGCTCAACCCATCAATGCCACTCCTCTAGAGGCCTCCAACTCAGAAGATATACCGTAGAGTAACATAGACTCCCTGTGAATGATGAAAAAGAAAGCCCAGGTAGTGGATGAGTGGGTCTCCCTGTAGATAGGAAACACCCGACGTTTCCTGGCATCCACCCTCCCAGATCTATACACGGCCTGGAAAGTCATTCACCAGGTAGAAGCTCTTATTGACCTATGGGAGGGTGATGCCGAGAATTACCAAGCATGGAAGGTGGAGCTTGAAGAGATCCTTACCCTGGGAGAAGATATGATTTCTGAATCCGGCATTCTGGGGGATGAATCGTTCGAATTTGTGAGAACCCAGCACTCCAGACTTGACCTCACATTGGAGGTAATCAAGCAACTGGTAGGGCCTCTGCAAGATAAAGTGAACCCTGTGAAATATGCCTTCAATTTATATAAGTCCTTTGTAATAAAGACTTTTGGGGTTGATCCCCTTAGCACAGATACATATACCCCCGAAGAATCAGTTTTGGGGAGTATTGATGAAATGGTGAGGTCCCGGTATCAATCTTTGGAGGGGATGGATGGGGCCTAGATGGAAAAGTTAACTCGCATGATACTTAGTGGTCATGACACAGAAAGGATGGCCGATGAGTTCAAAGAGAATGTTTTAGACCTAGGGGAACAAGTCTAAGTGGCCAAACATCGAAGGGCCAGCCTAAAAGATATTGATGAAGATGGCATTTCCTACCTCTTTCAGGCTTTCAATGACAATAAGAAACCTTGAGTTTTCTCCAGAGGCCACGAAAATTTAAGAATTAGGTATTCTTTATTCTTTTGGGGATGTAAGTTCCCAGATCCTGAAGTCTCAGATCCAAAATTTTGTATTCTTTCAAAGTGGTCCATGTCCCGGTCCCCGAGGCTGACCAGTCACTTTCAGAAGTGGTTAATAAGAGTTTTCAGAGGGTGGTTGGCTATATGAAGGAAGCGTTGGTTTAACAGTTGGCTTTCTGATAGGATGGTCTTTTCAAGGCACCGCCTAAAGGTACACCCAGCGCATTAGAGATAGGGTGCCGCATTTCCCATTTATGAGGCAAGTAGCCTCGACCCCCGGGGGACATATTTTCTTCTATCTCATTCCTGGCTCTCTTCTCAAGACCCATTCTTCCGCTGTATATTCTTATCTTATTCTTCTGATATGATAGACCTATCCCATCTCAAGGTCTTTTGTAGGGTGGCACAGGTAGTACCGGCCCCCAGATATTTTATTTTATTGAAACATATGTAAAATAGGGTTAGGGTTAGAAGTAGTTGTATAAATAACCAGACTGACCCATTTCCAAGGGTCGGAAAAATACATGATTTTTATTGTCCATAGCAATAGAAAGGTGATTTCTCATCTTAAGTTGCAGAGCTCAATGCTCCATTATTATGGTTTTATATAGTCAAATGCTCCCCTGGAGCCACCACTGTATCATGCACCAGTGCTTGCCAAAAGGAACATTAATAAAGATGGAAGAATTTTTGGCAACGATATTGTTGACATTCCTGCTCTTGAGTTAATGGTATTTCATGTTTTAATGTCCTTTATGTCTTCTACTCTGATATGTTAAAGCAGATTAACGACCTCTTTACTCCTGCTACTGATAAAATGCTAGCTGATGGTTATGTGTTTCTTCGGTGTTTAGTGTAGTCCATCGGAGTATTATTGATGTTCTAGACATTTCTGCATGACTATAGTTAGATGAAATGTTTCTAACCCTGTAGGATCTTTTTCATTTTATTTTCCAAGTGTAGAATGCTAGGGGAAACTCTACTTTATTGAATCTCTGGAGGTAATGAGTTGCAGAAACCAGCTATGCCCCTCAAAAAAAGTCACTTCTCTCAATCGAGCCCTGCACCGTCATGACCTGACACCCAGGTGCTTGAAGGCATGGGAAATATAATTCCCCTGGACTACCTTTGCAGGAAGAGTTGGCCGGTATCCCTAGAACCCGGTGACAACTTATGACTGTTGGCGGACCCGATCAGTGAAACCCCGTCAACAGAAACTTGGCACTAGAAGGAGGGCATGAACTCATCCCCCTCCTGAGATTCCAATTTTACACCTCCAAAGGGTTCCCGTAGTTGTAGTTTTAAGAGGCAAGCCTTCAACAGGATTGGGTCTTTCTCTCCAATGAAATTTGAAAGAGTCCTTAGGTCTGCCCCGAACCCCAGAAGGTTTGTCAAACTTGAGCCCCCTGCTCGAAAGAAATGGACCTCAAAAATCACACCAGCCACTATTGTCTGGGGGTCTAGCATACCTCAGAATACCCAAACTTCTCAGGAAATCCCGGGAACCAATACCCAAACTACCCAACATCTAGTTCCCCTAATGGCTGTGTATTTTGAAAACAACGGGTCCCCAATGGGAACTTTTCCCGGCATAACTAATGACTTACCCTCCCACCCGGAGAAAATTTTCCCATGATACAAGCACTTAGGCTCACAAACTACAGAAGAACATTTACAGGCATAGAAGGATGCCATGAACCGACACCGGATCTAGCACTCGGATGTTGTGACTCGAATGTTTCCTTTGTCTTTGGGGCAAGGCGAGTTGAACTAGTACCTTAATCTTCCCACCAACTCCATCAACAGTTTTTGGGACATGGAGGACACCTTCCTGGCTGCCTTTCACGTGCATGTGGACCCAGCTTGGTCCCATAGCTAGTTCATCTCCATCAAGAAGGAGCCCAATGAACCTCTTGCAGCATTCAACCATAGGTTCCAGCGCACTCTAAAGTGGTGCACGGGCCCCTTTATTCCATCCCCAGAAGTAACCATACAGACCTATCTCAATGGGATGGATGCTTTCATTGCCACTCTCCTTTGGAGAACAACTTCCACGGGTGACCGGGACACATTGGCAAAAGTGTACAACCTAGATTTAGAGTTGTCTTGTGGTCTCAACAAATCCCCGGATAGGATTGGGCAGAATATGCCCTTCAACATGATCCCCGGTGGAACTGCATATGCCAGGGGGTACAACCCCAATCTGGCGATGGGAGCCCCTTCAATAGCAATGAATCCTCCACCACTTCTGGTAGACCAGCAGGCCCAATACATTTACCCAACGCAGATCCAGATAGTGCCAGATCTAGAAGTTTTCCCTTGGAATTAGCCGTAGCAGGCACAACCTCAGACACAACCATCCAGAGTGCCCTTCTTTTAGTCATCCACGACTGGAGGATTGTAGCCCTTGACTCTGGCTAATACTACTGCTTTCCTGGGAAGCCAACAACAACAACAAGCATCACATTGTGACGCTGACACTCAGTTGACCACTGAGGTCGAATCCCTTCGGTGAATGCTGTCTACCTTAACTGTGGACATGGGCCAACTGATGGCGGGGTCCTACACACCCCAGAATCCAAATTCCCAGAGGGGAAACATTTTTTCCGGCCAACGAAACAACCATGCCGAATGAAGAAACTTCAATAGTGGGCCTAGGCCCAATCAACAATAATAGAATAATAATGTGAACACCAGGGGCCTGCCCCTAAACCAAAATGCCAACCAAAATGGTGCTAGACCATCAAATTTCACACCAATCACGGACTTCAAGCCCATGAATAATTGGTGTAGATTGCACGATATAGGTTCGCACAACGAGGTGAATTGTGCCACCTTGGAAAAGGTCATCATGATATCCCAGCTAGACAGGCAATAATCACATGAAACCACCCCTCTAGAACCCCTTGTCCAAGAGACAAACCACAGTGCCTTCACCTGTGATACCATCTTCTTCAAAACTTCTGGGGGAGATGAAGAAGAATCCAAACTACAAGGATTCTTTGATGAATCTATCCCACCCTTCGAGGCCAACATTTTTACTAACCCCCAGACTCCATAAAACACTCAGAGTCTGGTTGGTAAGGGACCAACTTACATGCCTTCCATCAAAGACACTCCCTAGTGGAGTAACATGACTGACTGACCCGCCCCTCCAGGAGGTCCTAGCTCTAACTAGGCAAAAGATCTCGTTGAGGAAAATCACCAGTTCCCAGGAGGAAGATTTGACATTACGAAGGCATTAGAATAGACCACCACCTCCATGACCTTAATGGAGGTTTTGCTAAACTTTCCTGAGCAGAAGAAGTCTCTTTTGAAGATTTTGGGAAACTCGGAAGCTGTCAACCGCCCATCCAAGACTATTTTATTTGAGGATGCTAATGCAGTCATCTTCCAGGGAAACACTGAAGATCCCCCATTCCTACTAGGCCTGAATATCCAAGGCAAAAGTATACACAAGTGCCTAGTAGACTCTGGAGCGTCAGGTAATATCATGCCCCTGTCCATTTTTCAAAAGCTTGGATTCCACCCCACCCCATCTAATGGCGTAGTGATCCAGCTGGATAAGACTGCTATAAAAATGGTGGGAGAATTGAAAAATGTCTGGATATAGCTTATCCGGGACCCCAAGATAGCCAGCATTATTGACATCCAAGTGGTGGACATCCTAGAGACTTACGGGATGTCATTAAGTCAGAATTGGTCTAAGTCCTTGAATGGATACTTTTCGACCGAATTCTCCCATTTATGGCTTCCGTGGGAGGGAGAATCAAATAAGATCCAGGTTAAAAGTTAAACCTGAATGAAATAGGCCCTTACCGAGGTGGGAAGGGTCAATGAGGTCTTTTTCTTTGAGACTTCCCTAGTGGTGTATCGAGCCTTTAAAATTTTAACATTTGATTTCATCCCCGGAGAGGATCCCGCAGTGCTGCAGAGAGCCCGGGATCTAGAAGAAAAGATGAGAGTTGAGGCCGACTCTCAAGGCACCATGACAACCCTTGCCACACTCCTTTCTGGCACTTGATGCCAAGTACACTATCAAAAACATTCAGAACTTGAGTGTGGACCATGTCTTTCAATTGGTAACTGGCATCTCGATACCTTCCAGAATAGACAACTTGTAACGGATTCCCCAGAGCCCAGTGTTCTTATGGGATGCACTTCTTTTCTACCCTCCCCCCAGGAATCCCAAATCCAAACACCTCTGGGGCTAAGTTCTACTTTCACGCTGGTAGTCCGGGAGATACCCCCTAGGTCTCCCAGCAATACTCCAAAGACTACTCCCCTTTCCCAGCCCCAGATTATGAACAATGACTTATGGACCCTCAAGTTTGATGGGTCCCGATCCAAACAAGGCTGCGGGGCTGGGGTAGAACTGATCAACCCATGAGGGAAGTCCTTCCTTGCATCCTACAGACTGTAGTTTAACTATACAAACAATGTTACATAGTACGAGGCTCTGGTCCTTGGACTCTTATTTTCATTAAGGAAAGGTATCACCCACCTCTGGGCTCTGGGTGATTCAGAGTTGATTGTTAAGCAAGTCTGGAGTCAATACACATGTCATGACAAAAGGCTGGCCACATACCACAACCAGGCTTGGAGCCTTATTGAAGATTTTGATGCCTTTGGTATTGACCTTATTCCCCGGCGCCGGAACTACGTCTCGGATGCCCTTGCCGTTTCTACCAACACACTCGAGCCAATGGCTGGCTCGTGACTTTGGAGATTTTCAGTTGAGATAGTCCCCACCTTGTCCATTCCAGACAATGTCACCCACTTTCAAGTTTTTGAGGATGATCAACATATCCTAGCCTTTATGGCAAACATTGGCGTCTTTGAAAACTAGATAGTGGAAGAACGAGACCATGATGATACCGGGCAGGGTGACGAAGATGATGGGATCATGGACCTACCTACTAACACCACCCAAAGGGGATGGTTGCACTAGAATGAATCTTTGACTCGGACCCTCAGGCCCGGGAGAAGGTGTCATCCTCCTCGGAGGGAGGAAAGTTTGAAAAGGTAAACATTGGCCAGCCCGGTGAGGAAAAGATTATTCACATTGGTACCTCTTATTCTCCTGGGGAAAAGGAGAGGATTCTCGCAGTTCTCTGAGAATACATCAACATAATTGTCTGGGGTTATGAAGACTTGAAAATGTATGACACCTCCATCATGACCCATACTATTCCCCTGAAACCTGATGCTAAGCCCTTCCGGTAAAAGCAAAGGCTAGTCAACCCCCTAATAGAGCCTTTGATTCGTCAAGAGGTAGAGAAAATATTGTCAGCCCGGATAATCTTCCCAATCTGGCACACTACGTGGGTTTCCAACCTGGTCCCTGTGACAAAGAAAAATGGTGAGATCCACCTTTGCGTGGATTTATGAAACTTGAAAAACGCCTCCAAAAAAGATAATCACCCTCTCCCTTTGTTGGATGAGGTGTTGTAGATAGTGAATGGATCTCACATGATGTCCTTCTTGGATGGGTACTTGGGATATAACCAGGTCATGGCCAAGTATGAAGACAGGGAGAAAATAGTGTTTACCACCAAGTGGGGAACATTTGCATAAGGAAGAATGCCTTTTGGCCTGATCAATGCAGGGGCTACATTTCAAAAGGCCATGGACATTGTGTTCAAGGGCCTTGTCAATCGTTGCATAATCATCTACATGGATGATTTGACCATCTTTTCCCAGGACAGGCGTGACCAACCCGCCCATCTCGCTCAGATCTACGAGAGATGTCGCTGGTATGGAATATCCCTCAACCCCAAGAAGTGCATATTCGGGGTCATCGAGGGGAAGTTGCTCAGACATATCATCTCTAAAAAGGGTATATCCATAGACCCTGATAGAGTCGAAGCATTGCTAAACCTACAAATGTTGGGCAGTAAGAAAGAGATGCGATCCTTCTTCAGAAAGATCAACTTTGTGCGACAGTTCATCACGGGATTCGCAGAAATAGTCAAATCACTTAATGAGATGATGAAGAAAGATACCAAGATTGAGTGGATTCCTAAGGAAAAATGGGCGTTTGCCCAGATTAAACAGACAATAAAAGAAGCACCTGTCCTGGCTAGTCTGGACTATTCCCTTCCATTTTACATCTACTCTTTTTCTTCGCCGCATTCTACCGCAGCAGTGTTGACACAAAAGGTTGAAGGGGATGAACGACCAATAGCTTTCATGAGCTCCCCCTTCAAGAATGCTAAAGTTTGATACTCATCATTGGAAAAGAAGGCCTTTGCTCTGCTCCACGCTGTGAAGAAATTCTGGCATTACATTCTTCAGAGCAAGGTGTATGCTATCATTTCGGACCAAGCTATTAAGTCTCTGCTGATGTAGAGTGAATTGGGTGAAAGACGAGGTAAATGGATGGCCATCCTCCAGGAATATGACTTAGAAATGCAGCCCATGAGGATAGTCCGGGGCCAGGGACTAAGTTGAGCGATGGTAGAAGATACTCCCTGCATAGAATGTCAAACTTACACAGTGGAGTCCATTACTCAAGACCCGTGGTATACCGATTTGGTCTACTTGTTACTGTTAGAAATATAAAGAAAATAATGAAAATGAGAAGGAAAGAATCCAAGAGAGTATGAACAGGAAAATCCTTTACCAAAATACTGAAAGAGAGAGAGAGAGAGAGATTTCTTCAATTGATCAACCAACAGTTCACCAAAATGCTCCAAGAACCAAGGCAAGAACACAAGGATTTGAAAGGGGAAAAACAAGAAAAACCCCTTGTGAACAATATGAATATGGCTCAAAGCCTAAAGAATGAGAGCAATAAGCTCAT
>MU226249.1:1469910-1485650 GCA_018584345.1 Thuja plicata
GTAGAGATGAGTGGAGGAGTTTGCATGTAACTCCCATAGTCTATGTGTGCCACATTCACATTTGGTGTGTGCCATGTGTAGGAATCCTCTTAAGGAGGAATATCTAAATTCCTTATTAAAGGAATTACAAATAATATGATATGTCCTTGGTATATCCTTTAATTACATAGATACCAAGGAAAGATTAATTCTAACAGTTACTAAATACTAAATGCCCGGAGGGGTTACCTCCCCACAAACGCCGTGCCCCAAGGATGAAAAGCACTCACTTCATGATCAAAAACTCTGCGCTTTATCACAGAAACTACGAGGGAGTGTACCTCTGGTGCATCGATAGAGACCAAGCTGTGAGAGTGATCAATGAATTTCATGGACAATTTGGAATCGGACATGGTTCAGCTGATACCACCGCCCATCAGATCCTTTGGGCTGGGTACTATTGGCCCTATCTATTCAAGGATGTTTACACTCATGTAAGGAAATGACATACTTGCCAAACCACGGTGCATTGGGAGCGTAACCCAGCTATGCCTTTACAACCAGTCTACGAGGCTAGGCCCTTCGCCCAGTGGGTATTTGACTTCATCGGGGAAATCAACCCTTACTCATCTACCAACCACCGATACATTCTCACTGCTACTGATTACTGCACTCGGTGGTCCGAAGCTATACCTTGCAAAAACAACATGGCAGACGTAGTTATCAAGTTCCTAGAAGAAAACATCATCACAAGGTTTGGAATGCCCTTTGCTTTGGTATGTGACAATGGTCTGGCATTTTATTTGGTGTAGTTACTCGAATGGACCTACGATCGGAAGATCACTTTGAAGTTTTCCAGCAACTATTATCCCCAGGGAAATGGCATTGCTGAATTGACAAACAAAAATCTACTTGAAGTGATCAAACATCTGTTAGAACAGAATCCCCGAGAATGGAATCAAAAGTTGAAATTCACCCTTTGGGTGGATCGCATTCACATCAAGACTGCCCTAGGAACATCCCCGTTCCATCTGGTTTATGGTCAGAACCCTGTATTCCCAGTCAACTTACAGATCCCAATTTTATAGTTTATGCATGAATTTAACAACAGAGACAACATCGTGGAGGTTCGACTCTTAAATCTGGTGCGGATAGATGAATAGAGAGACACAACCCTTTAGCATTTTGCGCATCATCAAGCAGTGGTAAAATGATGGTTTGACAGAAGAGCCCAATATATGGCTTTTCATATCTCGGATCTGGTCCTATTGTGGGACAAGGCCCGGGAGAAGAAAGGAAAGCATACCAAGTTCCAATGGCTTTGGCTCAAACCATACCTGATATCAAAGATCTACGGGGCAAATACTTATCGCCTTAATAACCTAACTGGCGAACCTGTCTCGTTACCTGTTAATGGACAGTTTCTCAAGCACTACTTTGAATAAGGTAAGTCTGCCCAAAGTTGTATTATATGTAAAGCCTCCCACTTGTAAATATCTCTTCCGAGTGCCTCGTGTGAGGTACCCTCTTGTAAATAGCCTTGTCGGCTGTCTTCTGGGATAGTCCCCTTTCCTTGTTTTGTTTTTGTTTTGGTTCTCTTTTGGTTCTTACATTTTGTTCCGTCGTGCAAGAATTGGAATGCTTTGCATAAATTTGGTCTCTAATACGATGTCTACGGCATGGTGAACTTTAGAATCTATCTTTAGCAGTGGAATCAGCCCAGTCTCCGGGGTTGTTTCATAGGATTCAGCACATTTTGAGCAGTCTCCATCGGGTGTTGTCTCTGAGAAGTTTGGTGATCAGTGAACACAATTAATATAAGGAACAAGTAATCAGACACGCTGAGGGTAGATCGATTATATTGATTGGTTGACCCAGGTCTGAAACTTTAAAGAATTCTTTCTAGGCCCAAAGTTTTATCCCCTCTTCAAATATCTAAGTATAGGTGGATGGGTGAAAGGAGTATCGCCATTAAAATTAGCTAAGCTTAAGATTAATGGTGAAAGAAGTACCGCCTTCCCCACCTAGGAACAAGAAAAATAACAAAAGAGGAAAAGCGGGATGAAACTCTAGTCTCCAGGGGAAGCGAGCAAATTAAAGATTGGTTTGAGATAATTAGTAGCTCCTCTCTACTCCTCCTAGAGGTCATCGACTTGATTTCCTTCCAAAGCACACATGACATGACTGATGAAGGACTTCAGACTAATTCCCGTATGGTTGGATTCTCCCAGATATGTTGTTCTCTTCCTGTCAGATGCTTCAGGAAGTGGCTTATTCCTATTCTGCTAACTAGAGATTCTTTAGTTCTCAAATGCACTAAGGCATTTGTCCCAGATAGTCACCATTTGTTATGCCCTGCATCCCCATCCCTACATTTTGTGTGCAAAATGTTGGGTCCCCCTTTTTTTCTTTTTATTTTTGCTTGCGGCCTTGCCTTGTCTGTTTTCCCTTTTTGTTTTCTTTCTCTGGGGTTTTCTTCCCCGTTGTCGTGTTCTATTTCGTTTGGTTTTTGCATCTGGGACTTTGGTCTCGGAGGTTGTTCTTCATCGAGAACTGGACTTCAGACTTCGGACTCTGGGATCCTTTTCCATGATGTTCGAAGGGATAGCATCACGGTGGTAAGATCCCCAGGCCTAGGATCCGGGGGTTTGCTTGCCCGGAGAATGTTAGAAGGAAGGGGATTAACCTTTTTACCACGGGTATAAATAGAACTTATCTGTCACTTTCACATTTACCGAAATTAAACTTTTGAGCACTTAGAGCGATTAATAGAGCGATTTCAAAGTGATTAACAAAGCATTTACAGAGAGTTAGTAATAATTAACACTTAGCATTTCCAGTCACTTTCAGGCAATTGCGAGTGCTTTTTGGTGGTGGTAGTGATTGTTTGGCGACTAAAGCTATTGCAGAACTCCTGCAGTAACCCTTCCCTTTCCTCCACCTTTTGCATTCTCAAGTTGGTGTTTCTATTTTCTGCTTCTCTGGTTTTCTTTCGTTTCATTTTGGTTTTGTTTGTCTTGTTTGCTTTGTTGTCTGTTTCATCTTGTTTTCTATTTTCTAGTTTTTCCACCTATTGGTGGGTCGGCTCTCTGCCAGAGGGTTGTCCACCCTCTGTGTAGAGGTTCTCCATTTGTAAAATATGTGGATAGTTGTATATATGTCTATCTTGTCTGGTTTTCCCGCAGGTGTCATTTCACGTTGTATATTTATGTATATGCATGTATAGTTGTATATAGTCATTGTATATCCCTCTATTTTTGGGTGTATATACCCCTCGACTCTGTGTATATCCTTCTGAGTGGCTTGAAAAGCTGGTCGAGTCACCTGTATTTCAGGTTTTCCGCCCGTGAACTTGCTTCAGGGTAGAAAACCACCTGTTTGAAACTCGGCTCTTGGCTGGTTTCAAACAGGTAGTTTTCTCTCTCTTCCATGAAGTCTGTTAGAACCTCATTTATGTCCCATGTGCACAATCAATTCTAGCCAAGTGGCCTTCACCTTTTACACATTCAGACAGTTGGCTCTGCCATTATCGCCATAACTTCCATTTAATACGTAAGCACGTGGCACCCACCTGGGCTTGATGACTTGCTTTTACACATCTTCACCAACGGTCACTTCTCTAGGCTCTGGGTCTCCTACCATGTCTCATCCTGTGTCTTTACCAAGTTTGATAAAAACCCTCAGACCCAGATGTTTAATGAGATCTTAAGTATATATGATACGTTTGCTTTTCAGTTATCTTTGCATAAAACTAACTTTACAAGACAAGCACACGTCACGGTGGTAAGATCTCCGGACTCTGGAATATTTATTTTGATGAGTATGTTCTGACGGTCACTTTGTCTCATCTCGCAGGTTCCTAGAGTTCACTTTCTAAATATGTCTGAAGCATCCGCATCTTCTCCGTCCGGAAGTCTAGAGCTACCTTCCGCAACAGAAACTAGGGCAGCAGTAAAATCCAAAATGGAGAAGGCCCTTGAGAAGATGCCCTTGACCATGAAATTTTTATAGGATAACGTCATCATGCGCTCAAAGATTGAGTCCAAGGTCAAGCTGATAACCAACACCAGCGTCAGAACATGGCCAGAGATGTAGGCCTTAGTGAAAATAATGCATATCCAGAGACAGGCCAGAGATACGTTGGCCATCAACGTCGAAGACTTAGGGGTCCTCAAGGCAGCTTGTTTCCCATGCTTTGTGCAATCTCCAGAGCTCATTTTGACACTCACCAACAATTACAATTCCTCTATTTGGGCCGTTATGCTCACAGCCGTAGAGCCAACTGGATACCTCAGTCCTCTGGTGTCCCTCGACCCAGTCACATTCAAGGAAAGCCTGGGAATCCTGCAATTCGACAAGGCCACGGTGGTTACAAGGACCGATGCCTTGGCTCAATTTACACAGTTGGAGGATGTTTCCCACACATATATGAATACCCACTTTCTCAAGGTCCCAAAGAGGGACCCAAAAAGAATGAAGATAGAAATTCCCCACTCTGAATTCAAGGAGAGCATCCAGATGGGGATGATAGCATTGGCCTGGGTCTTTGGGAAACCCTCTGCCCAAGAGTTTACTTGATGGATGTATTACTTCCTCCTCGGCATCTCCACCAAGGGAGGATACTTCAACTGGGCGATAATAATTTCAAATCATGTCGACTCCCGATTCCAGCAGCTAAACAGGAAGAAGAAATTTTACATGTCTTCCTACATTTTCTGGGCCCTAGCACAGCAGAGGCCCCATGCCCATGGCCTACTCATAGATGGCATGCTCAGGACTGGCCTGGGACAAAAGGCACCGTGGGACCATTTCCCATAGATTCAATGGGAGGCCAGCTTCCCCAGTTTTTGCTGGGTAAATGATGCGTTCATTTACCATCATCTACTTGCATGCACCCGAGACTCTGGGTACTGCCTATCCTCAGAGGTGATGAATTTGGTCCATAGTTATGGGCATTATTATATTCAATTCCAATAGAACACCTACATTAGGGTCACTAGCTTCTCTGGGAAACCCTACTTGTTGCCCAAACATTGTGGGGACAAGATCATGCTCTTGGAGTACTGCAGGTAAATCATGGAGGTGCATGCCCTCTTTGCCCTCAAAAAGATACCCAACATTCCATTCCCAATCACCTATGGGAATTACACATGCAGCCTGGCCGTCACAAAAGAGGTAGACAATAAACTTAAAAGTTACAACTTGCAAGAGTTTTATTTGGTGCGGAAAAATTTTGATCCACATGGCATGATTAAAAAAGCACTGCCCCGAGCTTTAGAGCCCCATCATATCCATATGGAGGACTTCTGGGCAAATTTCCAAGATGATGTGGATGTGCGGAGTAGACACTACATCAGGATGACGGCTGGCATGATACATAAATTGAAGCTCTGGAAATTCCTAGCGGACTTCTCATATGCCACACCCACTATCGATCCCCAGTACAAAGCAAAGGGGATCGATACGAAGGCTCTTCCACCGATGAACTAGGATGCCCAGGAAGAGCCCACAATTGAAGAATTCACTCGAGAGGTGGTCGAGCGAAGTCACACCTACTTTAAGAAGGTGTGCCCCAAAAGTACCTGCTGAGCATTCTAGTCGGCACCAAAGTTAACTCCATAGTCAGTGCTAAGGTTGACTCCACAGGCTGGGACTTCTTTGCAGAGGACGGATAAAGGGAAAGAGATAGATACAACCCCTCCTGCGCAAGAATTCCCAATTACAGAGCAAATAAAATAGTCAATGGCAGCCTCCCAACAGATGAGAGAGCATTTAATAACAAGGTTGGCCACTCCATTGCTTATGTCCAGCCCCCTTTGTCCCCTCTCCTCCTCGTCACTGGCAGCCTTGATGGTAAAGGCAACGGGGGTGGATCCCATGGAGGTGGCAGCAATAAAAGATGCGGGGCCACCTCTGGTCACCCAAAGAAAGAAGAAGCTCAGCAAAAAATTGAGGGTAGAGCTGGGGTTGGGAACATCCCAACCCCAACAAGTGGAAATCCTCTCTTCTAGTTCCCCAGAGCCGGAGAAGGAAATAGAACTTGCGGGAGTCCCGGCTAGTCCCCCTCCACAAGAAGAATTCGATGATATGTTTGTGACCGATGAGTTTGGGAACCTGTAGGGGGATACTACACAAACAGAGACAGAGGTCCCGGGGGTGGAACAGGAAGCTGTAGAGAAGGAGGCTCCTGAATAAAAATTTGCATAAGAACAAGAAAAGTAGATAGAAGAAGAGCCAAGGATGGAGATTATCTCTGGGGCTCAAGTGATGCAAGGTCCAGAAGTGGACCAACAAAAGAAAGGTGAACACATGGCATTCGCTGGGGAAACTGGACCTTCAAGAACAACCATAACCCTAGCCGCCATGTTTCAAGGGCCACTCCTAGAAGTGACGTTTGGGCAGGTGATTACCATGGTCCAAACTCTAAATCTCAGCCCAACACCTCCCCTACTGCCAATAGAGGAAGAAGTCCTAGCAGAAGAAGAACAAGAAGTACAAGAAGAGCAGCAGGAAGAACAATTTGAAGAAGAAATCCCCAAGGAAGCCTACCAAAGTCTAAATAAAGAGGAAGATATAGAGGACAAGGCTGAGGAGATGGAAGTTGAGGAAAATATTGATGCAAAAGAACTGGATACAGGAAGAGGGACGGATGAGGTCCACGCCACTGAGGAGCAACAACAGCAGGACACTGGGGAAGAATCAAGGGAGTAAATTATGGTAGGAAGGTTGCCCCCACCACCTCAGTGGCTGATAGAAAGAAAGAAAAGAAAGGCTCAGTCCGCTCCAGTGATTCCTCTCTCCCTGGCTGAAATGATGGCCCAAGTCCAGGCCCCACCAAAGGCCAAGAAAGCCTGGATAGTTCATACTCTTTGAACTGGGCCAGGCGGAGAAACAATTGTTGTTGTGGCAACACCTCACCCAGACGCCGATGGAGAAACTGCATACCCTAGAGACTACAATGTTGCAGAGGTAACACTAGGTAAAAGGGGAAAGCAAGGTGAGGTAGAATTTCTTAAGGAGGCAGCAAGGGCAGTGGAGGCCCGATATGAGAAAGAGGCCCAGAGGCTGAAAGCTGAGAAGGAAAAGAATGCAAACCTTGTGGGGTTGCTTACTGAGCTGGCTCGACCCATCAATGCCGCTCCTCCAGAGGCCTCCACCTCAGAAGATATACCGTAGAGTGACATAGACTCCCTACAAGTGATGAAAAAGAAAGCCCAGGCAATGGATGAGTGGGTCACCCTGCAGATAGGAAACACCTAGCGTTTCCTGACATCCACCCTCCCAGATCTATACACGGTCTGTCAAGTCATTCACCAGGCGGAAGCTCTTATTGACCTATTGGAGGATTTGAATCGTTTGATTTTGTGAGAACCCAGCGCTCTAGACATGACCTCACATTGGAGGTAATCAAGCAACTGGTAGGGCCTCTACAAGATAAAGTGAACGCTGTGAAATATCCCTTCAATTTATACAAGTCCTTTGTAATAAAGACTTCTGGGGCTGATCCCCTTAGCATAGATACATATACCCCCTAAGAATCAGTTTTGGGGAGTTTTGATGAAATGGTGAGGTCCCATTATCAATCTCTGGAGGGGATGGATGGGGCACAGATGGAAAAGTTAACTCGCATGATACTTAGTGGTCATAACACGGAAAGGATGACCGACAATTTCAAAGAGAATGTTCCAGACCTAGGGGAACAAGTTGAAGTGGCCAAACACCGAAGGGCCATCCTGAAAGATATTGATGAAGATGTCATTTTCTGCCTCCTCCAGGCTTTCAACAATAATAAGCAACCTTGAGCTTTTTCTAGAGGCCAAGAAAATTCAAGCATTGGGTATTCTTTATTCTTTTGGGGATGTAATTTCTCGGATCTCGGAGTCCTAGATCCAAAATTTTGTATTCTTTCAAAGTGGTTCGTGTCTCAGTCCCCAAGGCTAACCAGTCACTTTTAGAAGCAGTTAATAAGAGCTATCAGAGGGTGGTTGTCTATATGAAGGAAGCGTTGGTTTAACAGTTGGCTTTCTGACAGGATGGTCTTTTCGATGCACCGCCTAAAGGTACACCCAGCGCATTGGAGACAGGGTGCCACATTTCCCATTTATGAGGCATGTAGCCTCGACCCCCAGGGGACATACTTTCTTCTATCTCCTTCCTAGCTCTCTTCTTGAGACCCATTCTTCCACCGTATATTCTTATCTTATTCTTCTGATGTGATAGACCTATTCCATCTCAAGGTCTTTTGTAGGGTGGCGCAGGTAGTACCGATCCCCAGATATTGTATTTTATTGAAACATATGTAAAATAGGGTTAGGGTTAGAAGTAGCTGTATAAATAACCAGACTGACCCATTTCTAAGGGTCGGCGAAATTGATGATTTTTTTTTCCATAGAAATAGAATGGTGATTTCTCATCTTAAGTTGCAGAGCTCAATGCTCCATTATTCTGGTTTTATATAGTCAAATGCTCCCCTGGAGCCACCATTGTATCACGCACCAGTGCTTGCTGGAAGGAACATTAATAAAGAGGGAAGAATTCTTGGCAATGATGTTGTTGGCATTCCTGCTCCTGAGTTAATGGTATTTCATGTTTTATTGTCCTTTATGTCTTCTACTTTGATATGTTAAAGCAGATTAACGACCTCTTTACTCCCGCTACTGATAAAATGCTAGATGATGGTTATGTGTTTCTTCGGTATTTATTGTAGTCCATCAGAGTATTATTGATGTTCCAAACATTTCTGCATGACTATAGTTAGATGAAATGTTTCTAACCCTACATGATCTTTTTCATTTTATTTTCCAAGTGTAGAATGCTAGGGGAAACTCTACTTTATTGAATCTCCGAAGGTAATGAGTTGAAGAAACCAGCTATCCCCCTCAAAAATAGTCACTTCTCTCAACTGAGGCCCACACCATCGTGACCCGACACCCAGGTGCTTGAAGGCTCGGCGAATATAATTCCCCCAGACTACCTTTGTAGGCAGAGTTGGCCGGTATCCCCGGAACCCGGTGACAACTTATGACTGTTGGCGGACCCGGTCAGCAAAACCTCATCAACATGATGGACTTAAGCATAATCTGTTGAGTGTTGGATAGTTAGTGGAAAAGGGTTATCAATTGAAATTCATTGATGGGAAATTCTCTATCAGAACTAAAACAGGAGATTTGATCACATCTGGTACTAATTTTAGAGGTAATGTATTTGAATTGAATACATTTGAAGCTTCTTGTTTTATTGTGAAGGTTGATGATAGTTGGCTATGGCACAAAAGATTTTGTCATGTTAACTTTGATAACATTGTGAAGGCGAGTATGAAAAATGCAGTAAGAGATCTACCTAATATTGTGAATCCATCTAACACTATGTGTAGAGAGTGTGTTATGGGGAGGCAGACTAGAAACACTTTCAAAAGAAAAGCTTATTCAAAAAAAGGGAAGTTGGATCTTGTGCATATAGATCTGTGTGGTCTTACAAGAGCTAGATCATACTATGGTGAAAGGTAATTTATAATTTTTTATTGATGAATTTTCTAGGATGATGTGGGTTACATATTTGAGAGAGAAATCTGAAGCATTTGACAAGTTAAAGTTATTTAAAGAAGGAGTTGAGAATGAATCTGGTTTGAAGATAAAATTCTTAAGATCAGATAGATGTGGTGAGTTTACATTAGATTTATTTAATTCATACTGTGAAGAGCATGGAATTTTCAAACAAACATCTACACCTAGGACACCACAACAAAATGGGATTGCAGAGTGAAGAAACTGAACTATATTGGATGCTGCAAGGACTATTATGCTATAGGGAAATGTATCACATGTTCATTGGAGAGAAGTTGTTGGTACTATTGTGTACACCTTGAATAGAATTCAGATTACAGAAGGTACAAATAAAACTCCTTATGAATTAGGGTTTGATCATACAACTAATTTGAAATATTTCATATATTATTTGGTAGTAAATATTATATCAAGAGAGATGATGAGATAGGAAAGTTTGAAGCTAGAAGTGATGAAGGAATTTTTCTTGGTTATTCTACTAAGAGTAAAGAATATAAATGTTACAATCTGAGATTAATGAAGTTGATTGAAAGTTTCAATGTAAGGATAGATGAAAATTTTCAGATTCAGGAAAGAATATATGACTATGGTCAGGTTACAGAGATGAGAGAGGTTACTGCTAAACCTGAAGAACCTTTGATGATTGAAGATGTAACTAAAGATGAACTGATTGAGTTTACTGAGACTCTAAAGACTCCAAGTTATGTGAATAAGAACCATCTATTGATGGGGGTTTGTGACCGGGTCCGCCAACAGAGGTAAGTTGTCATGAGGTATCGGGGTACCGGCCAACTTTTCCTGTAAAGGTTGTCTGGAGAAATGAGATTCTACGGGGCTTCAATCATGTGAGAGTCAGGTCTTAATAGTGTGAGAGCTAAGTTGGGTATTGTGACTATTTTTTATTCGGGGGGATAGCTGGTTATCTCGGCTCATCTTCTCTAGGGATTTAGGTAAGTGGGTTTTCCTTCAAGCATTCGTTAGTTATCAAATAAAATTCAAAAGATACCTCAGGGTTAGAAGTATTCCATCTATCTATAGTCATGAAAATACATTCAAAACATCAACCAAGGTCTAACATACTACACTAAAATACTAAATGCGCACACAACCATCAGTTCATACATATTGAATAGAGATAGGAAAGAAGGTCATTAATCTACTTAATACATTAGAGCAAGGGACATAAAAACATTCAACACAAAAAGTATTAAATAAGAGATCGAGAGACCAACAACACCATAGCCAAAATACTTCTTTCTTCATTAATGGTGTTCCAGCATCACTAGTGAGTACATCAACAACTCCAGGGGAGGATCTATCTATTGAAAGCTTCTAAAGACTAAGAATCATTGAGCTCTACAACTACTAGAAATGAAACTGAAAATGCTATAGCTATCGAATGCAAAATTATCAATTTTTCCGACCCTTGAAATGAGGTCAAACTTGCTATTTATACACAAGTTTGCCCTAAAATTAACCTTCCTTATCTTTACACTCAATCAATAAAATATAATTTATGGTGGTCGATACTACCAATACCATGCTACAACAACCTCGAGAAGAGAAGAGGTCTGGAAGAAGAGGTATGGAAGAATCAGTCTTGACAATAGAGCTAGACGAAAAATAGAAGAAATTTGATCCCCCAGGGATCAAGGCAACATGCCTCATTGATGGAAAAGTGGCTCACTATCTTTGATGTGCTAGGTGTTATGTTGGAGCGGTACCTTGGGAAGACCACCTACCTCGAGCCAATGTGCCCTGCTGGAGTCACCTACTATTTGACATCCTTATTAACTACCTAATGATGACCGGTTGGCTTTGGAGAACCCAGACGTGGGTCGTCGAATGAATACAAAACTATGGATTTGGAACTCTAGGATCTAGGGACTTATGCCCCAAGAATGATGAATACAAAACTGTGTTTTTGGTGAAAATCTCTAGAGTCTGGAGGACTCTACTATTCCTTATTGTTATTGAATGTTTCTAAGAGGTAACTGATTCCATCTTCTTCGATGTCTTTTAGGTTTTACCAGTGATATTTAGCCACCTCCACCTATTCAGCCAGATCCAGAGTCTTTGCCTTGAATTCTGCGGCCATCTTTGTTGCATCATGTCCTTGGAGCATTATGCAAGATATTCACGATATTGCTACTCCGTCGATTCCCTCTAGGGACTAGAATTGAGCTTCCATTAGCTTATCAAAATTTCTTATGACATAATCCTCTAGAGTACATGTCTCTGTACTGAAGGGATCAACCTATGAAACCTTGTTAATGAATGCCTTGTATAAATTCAAAGAATAGTCAATCTCTTGCACCCTATCCCGTAGGGCCCCTACCAGTTGCTTGGTTATCTCCAATGTGAGATCTAGTTTGGAGTGTTGGGTCTGGACAAAATTGAAGGATTCCTCTCCCAAAATTCTAGCCTTGGAGATAATTTCCTCTCCGATACTCATTAGTTCTCCTAACTCACTCACCCAAGCTTCATAATTCTTGACCTCCCCCTCCCAGATATTAATAGTGGTCTTTGCTTGATGTATAACATTGTTGGTGGTGTATAGTTATGGGAGAGTCATTGCTAGGAAATGCTAGAAATTTCCTATCTTCTCAGCTACCCAATCATCGACCGCCTACACCTTTCTTTTCATAATTTTGACCGCGTTGATGTCACCTTCTGGGAGCGGTGCTCCAGATGAGGAAGCTTCTGGAGAAATGACATTGATGGGTTGGGCCAACTCTGTTAACAATCCCATAAGATTTGCATTCTTTTCTTTCTCTGCCCTGAATTTTTGGGATTCCTTCTCATAGCGGGCCTTAACCACTTTGGCTGCTTCTTTCAATAGGTATAACTCACCCTGATTCCCCCTCTTTCCTTGAGATATCTCTGTAATTTCATAATCCTTTTCCTTTGTCATTGCCTCATTTGCATCTAGGGAGGGTGTTGCGATGACTACAACTGTATCTCCACCCGGCCTAGTTTGGAGGGTATGGACTATTCAAGCCTTCTTTGGCTTTGGGGCCTCTTGTGCCTGTTCCATCATCTTTGCCAAAGAGAGATGGGTCCTGACTTGTGGTGGGGACTTCCTTTTCAGAGACTCTACCAACCATTGTGGTGGTAGGGGTGGCCTTGCCACCAAAGTTTGATCCTGTAATTCCCCTCCAGGGTTTTGTAGTGTGTTCTCAGTATTTTGAGCCTCTCTAGACTCTTTTCCTGTATTCTCAGGATCACCTACATGGACCACCTTAGTGGCACTTGTGTCATTTGCCCCGGTGTCCATGTGTTTAGCAGTGTTATGTTCAATGTCTGCATCTCTAGGGTTATCCCCCTCACTTTGTCGCTGCTATGGTTCTACTCTGGTATTTTCCACCAGGACATTCTCCTCCATTGAAAGATTTTTAGGAGGTATCATAGGTACCCGACCAAGATTTAGTGTTTGGGCTATCATAATTACCTCACCGAATGTTGCTTTCTTTAGGGAGGGAGGGTGCATCTAGATTATGGCTGCCGAGATTATGGTTGCTCTTGTAGGTCCAATTTTCTTAGGCAATGCCAATGGCTCATTCTGTGTTAGCCTTCCCTCCACAGTGTTAGTCTCTTGAACCTATATCTCTAGGACATTAGAGACATTTACTTGTTCTTTCTCTTTTTCTTGTTCTACCCGAACCTCTTATTCTGTGACAACTTCCTTCTCTAGGGTTTTGTTTTTGAGAGGGGTCACCACTTCCTCTTGGGCAGTGATCTCTTCAACTACCTTCTCGATCTCCCCTTGTAAATTTACCAGCTCATCCATCCCAAACATGTCATCAAACTCACTGTGTGGAGGGGAGGTCTCTGGGGGATTCTTGGGCCGATTGTCTAGCTCTCGGGAGTCTGATGAGACAATCTATATTTTGGGGAGGCTGGGCATCCCAAGCTCTGGCTCTACCTTTGGTTGAGGATTAGCTTTCTTTTTCTTCCTCCTTATCACCAATGGGGGCACTACGTCTAGTATCGATGCCATCTCTTCCTCTTCCCCAATCCTTGTTGCTCAGACCATTAAAGATGCAAGTGATGGGGAAGTGGGAGGGCAGACAACTTCGGTCATAATGGTCAGAGTTTCCAACTGAGTGATTAAATTGTATTTCATTTGCTTGGAGGCTGTGAGTGTTTTTTGCATTTGCTCCACTGTGGGAGTGGCTGTCGGGACTTGGGACAAAGTCCCTGCCTTCCTTTTTCCTCTATCCTCGCCTTGTAAAGAGGTTCTGGCTCCAAAATTTGAACCCTGTAGGAATGGGCCAACTTTATGTGTATTCTTCAGGAATGCCTTCTAGAAATAGGCATGACTACACTTGATCACGTTGTGAGTAAGGTCCTCTATTTTGGGGCCCTCCTGTGCATCCCAATTCACTGGAGGGAGGGCCATTTTATCCACTCATTTTTCTTTGTACTATGGGTCTTCTTTGGACCCAGTATCTGAGAATTCATCTGGGAACTTCCAAAGATTGGGCTTCTTCATAATCCCCATTGTCATCCCAATGAAATGCCAGCCTTGTACCTCAAAGTCATCCTGGCAATTCTCCCAAAAATCCTCCATATGATGTTCATGTGGGGGAGCTGCCCGGGGTAGTGCTAAGGTGATTTTGCCTAGCTGATCAAAGTTCTTCTACTCCAGATAGAATTCCATCAGCTCAAGACTCTTGAGCTCATCGTTGGCCTCCTTGGCCACTTCTAAAATACAAGCATAATTCCCACAAGTGATTGGGAATGGAACATTTGTAACCTTATTCACTGTGAAGAGGGTGTGCAGCCCTAAGATCTATCGACAATATTCCAAAAGAATTATCTTATTCCCACAATATTTGGGCAATAAGTAGGGCTTCTCAGAGAAATCGGTCACCCAAATGTATGTATGTTGCTGATATTGAATGTAATAGTTGCCATAGGAGCCAACCAAGTCCATTGCCTCCTTGGATAGCTGGTATCTGGTGTCTCGAGTAGGTGTGAGAAGGTTGTAGTCGATGAAGGTGTCATTCACCCGACAGAAGCTGAGGAAACTAGCCTCTCATTGGATCTGTGAGAAATAATCCCAGGGAGCATTCGGGCCCGGGCCAATCCCATGTACACCTTCTATTAATAACCCATTTGTAATAGGGTGTTGTTGTGCCAGAGCCCACAAAACATAGAACATCATGTAAAACTTAGAAGACTTGGTAACCTAGAGGAGTTGGGAGTCCACATGATTGGTGATGACCATAGCCCACTTAAAGTTCTCCTCACCAAAAGAGATGCTGAGCTAGAATTAATACATCCACGCCGAGAATTCCTTGGCATGGGGTTGTCTGAAGACCCTTTTTAGTGCAATAATCCCCATTTGTATGCTTTCTCTGAATTCAGTCTAGGGAATTTCAAGCTTCATCTTCTTCAAGTATTTCCTTGGCACCTTGAGCCATTTGTTATTAAGACATTTCCAAGCCATGTGCTCCAACTTCTAAAATTCCTCTAAGGCCAAAGCGTGGGTGAGGATGGATGCATCATCAAATTGGGGAATTCCCAACCCTGCCTGAAAACTTGCAGCATCTAGAGACACCATAGGGGTTGGGTATCTAGTTTGAATAGGGGAAGCAAGCATGATTGCCCAGACAACCATATTTTAGTGTCCTGCAAGAGTGAGAATAAGCTCTAAGGCTTGCACAAAGGAAGGGAAACAAGCAAATTTGAGAATCCTGGAACTGCCCATGTTTATGGCCAATGGATCCCTGATCGTCTGTTGTATGAACATTATTTTCACTAGGGCATGCATTTAAGCCCACACTCCAACACTGGTGTCAGTGATCAACTAGAGCTTGGAATCAAATTTTGATCCAAGGATCTCCTCTCCCTTTAGATACTTCATCGTGAGTGGGAGTTTCTCTAAGACCTTCTCAGCCTTTATTTTGGCAGCTGCTCTGGTCGAAGTGGTGGGGAGGTCTGAACTCCCTGATGGAGATGATGCGGATGCCTCAAACATGATTGATGAGTTTGATATTCAGATATTCTGCAAGACAAGATGATTATCAATATATATATATATATACACACATATATATATACATATATATATCACATATATATATACACATATATATATATACATATATATACATATATATACACATATATATATACATATATATACATATATATATATACATATATATACATATATATACATATATATAT
>MU226249.1:1486373-1507757 GCA_018584345.1 Thuja plicata
TATATATATATATACATGACTATACAACATTATACACAAGAATTTACATAATGTGCAGAATATACATAGCTAGCTAACTTACAGCTGCACAGAAGGAAAAAAACCCTCTGGCAGGGCCAACCCACCAATGGGAGGTGACAGAAGAGACAAAACTAGGGACAAAAATGAAAGGAAAATAGAAAGGAAACAAAAACCAAAAACAAACAGGTGAAAACCAGAGAACCGGAAAACAGAGAAAGAAAAGCTGAAAGCCTACCTAGAAATGCTGAAGGTGCATTAAAGATGAGCATGTGAGGCACTATGCAACAAGTACACCTTCAAACTACCATGAACAAGCACTCTACAAATCACTGATAATTAATAACTAAACAAAGGGAGATAAATTTGTTTAGATTGCCTTAATCACCTTAAAATTGCTCTGAATGCTCTAAGTGTTTGATCGCGGTAAATGTGAAAATGATAGGTAACTTTTATTTACACCCTTAGGATAAAAATAGGTTGCACTATTTACAAAAAATATGGAACAAGAAGACCTCCAGACTCTGGGTCTGGGGACTCCATGCAACCATACCTTCTTGTTAAAGAAGATATCATGGTAGAGAATCTGGGAGTTCAGAATCTGGCTCTAGAAAGAACAAACAAACTCTGAGTTCGGGTCTGGGAGACAGAAGAAAACCAAAGAAAAATAAGGACAACCCTCGTGGCACAAAATCCTATAGGGAAAACAAAGAAAACAAAAAGAAAACAAGGGAAGAGAAAAAGTGAAAAAGGGGGAGCCAACATTTTTCCTACAAAATGTAGGGACGGGTATACAGGGAATAACACCATCCTAAAGATCAAATAATTGGTGATGTAATTAAAGGCATGATGACTAGATCTAAAGTTAGAGATAAAATTTGTTTGATTTCTCAAGTTGAGCCAAAAACTACTGATGAAGCATGTAGAGATGAATATTGGACTAAAGCTATGGAAGAAGAACTAGAACATATAAAGAAAAAAAATACTTGGGAATTGGTTCCAAGACCTAAGAACAAAAATGTGATTGGTACTAAATTGGTTTTAAAAAAAAAAATGGATGAGGAAGGAACTATGGTAAGAAACAATTCTAGACTAGTATGTAAAGGATACTCACAACAAGAAGGCATAGAATATGAAGAAACATTTGCTCCTATTGTGAGATTGGAAGCTGTGAGATTATTTCTTGCTTATGTTGCACATAAAGACTTTAAATTTTATCAGATGCATATGAAGTCAATATTCTTGAATGGTGATATGGAAGAGGAAGTTTACATTGAGCAACCTGATGGTTTTCCTTTGACAGATGATGAATACATGGTTTGTAAGCTTTGGAAAGCACTGTATGGATTGAAACAAGCACCGAGGGCATGGTATGCAAGGCTGGACAAATACTTACTTTGTCTTGGTTTCAAGAAAGGTAATGCAGACAGTAATTTATACTTAAGAACTGATGAAGATGGAATCTTGATTATAGAAGTTTTTGTTGATGATATCATTTTTGGAGGCAATGATAAGATGAGTAACAAGTTATCTAAAGAAATGGAAAATGATTTTGAGATGTCAATGATTTGTGAAATGAATTTTTTTCTTGGTTTGCAAATTAATCAGAGCAAGAATGATATTTTTATATCTCAGACCAAGTATATTAAAGAAATGTTAAAGAAATTTGGAATGGAAGACTGTAAACCTATTGGAACACCTATAGCAACTGGACACAAACTAACTAGTAATGATGAGACTCAAAGTGTTGTTCATACAAAGTATAGATCTATGATCTGTGGTCTACAATATCTAACTCAGACTAGACCAGATATTACCAATGCAATTGGAATTGTGTCTATATATCATGCAGATCCTAAAGATACACTTTTCTACTATGAAAAGAATATTTAGATATTTGAAAGAAATAATAGAATATGGATTGTGGTGTGAAAAATTAGATAACTTTGCTTTGTAAGCTTATACTCATGCTGATTGGGCTGGTAATGTGGATGAAAAAAAGAGTACAAGTGGTGGTTCATTTTTCCTTGGGAAAAGGTTGGTTTCTTAAATGAGAAAGAACTAGAATTGTATTTCTCAATCTACTGCTGAGTTAGAGTACGTTGCTGCTATGATAAATTGTACATAGGTTGTTTGGATGAAACAAATGCTGAAGGAAATTGGAATAAATTTTAAAGAACCAGTGGTTATTCATTATGATAACACCAACATAGTGAATATGTTGAAGAATCCTATCATGCATTCAAGGACTAAGAATATTTCTATTAAGTATCATTTCTTGAGGGAGAAGGTAGCAGAGAAAGAGATTAAATTGGAAAACATTAGCACAAAGGAACAGATAGCAGATATATTTACAAAACATTTCCCAAAAGATGCTTTTGAATATCTCTAAATCATTCTTGGGGTGATGGCCCCTCCCACTCATAATTAATCGATGCAGTCATGCATCATTCTAGTAGCTTTTAGAGCTATATCATTTTCTGGACTTGATGTATGGATCTACACCTGAGGGGAAGTGAACAAAGGAATACTAGAGCACATTTAACTAATTTTGCACCTAGTTGATTGGACATGAAGATTTGAAAAAGCTAAACCTTACAGAAGACTAAAGATGAGTTATGGCACCCTTTTCCATTGCTCCCAAAGGGGGAATGAGTCTATGTCAAAATTCCTACTATTTTGGGGACATTTTATTTGAGGATATTGAGAATATTGTATTGAGAGAGAGTACTTTTTGGGTTGATGGATTTTACCATAAGTTTCCATCAATGCCAAAAGGGGGGATAGTTGGATGATATCAGTTTTGGGTACTGATCATGTTGTTGATGTTCATGTTTTGTCACTGATGTAAGCATTGTTTCTATGGAGAAAATATACTGATTACTTGAGTGTCAGAAGTGTACGAATGACTCAAAATGATTGAAGTTGGATATATGAAGAAGGGTGTGTGTTGAACTTATTACTAAGGTATTTTGGCTTTATGTTTCATATTGTGAATGTTACAGTTGATTTGGTAAAGACTAGTTTCTAGACTGTAACTGTGATGCTTGATAGAGCAGGTCTCTATGTTTCAGGTATATCTTACTGGTGAAGATATTTTAGATGAAGCAAGCTTACTGGTGGACAGATGGCATATGTTGGAATAATGGGTTTAGTTTGATTGTCATGTGATTACTGGTGATGTCATCTATGGTGTTTATTCTTGAGGATACCTAAATGGTGGCCGAATTCAGACATGTAGCATTTAAAACAAATTTTGATCATGGATTACAGATTTAGGAGTATATGTGATGGATTATAATTGATGTTTACTTGTTATAGGTACCGTGTGTATCTTAGAAAGGGGTTATATAATTACTTATATATTGGTAAGCCTTAATTGGCCGACGTAATTAATTAATTATGTATTGGGAAAGCTTAATTGGTTGACTTGATGAATTATTGTTAAGGGGTATATATGAGAGATATTTTATTTTGGAAAGATGTGGTAGAGATTGACAAGGAAAAGAAGAGTGGAAGCTATAAGGCTTTTTGACTACTAGATGTAGAGAATAGTGGATGATTGTGTATAGTCAGAAAATGGAAGCACTTCAATTATAGAATTGTTTAGCCTTCTGAGTAAGTGGTTTGGGGTTATATCAAACACCTTGAATGGGTTCCTAATTTAGACCTGGCTTTTCCCCTATTCTGCCCCTCTTTCCACTTCCTTCCAACCTGATTTTTGCATTTTGGACTGTAGACCTGAGAACTTACACCTCAAGGTCAGGGTTAACCTTTTTGGTCTATGTCGACCTAGACCCTGACCTAGGTCAAGGTTGACCTTGACCTTGACTTGGGGTTCAAATCCTGGGGTCCCACAATTTTTGGATGCCAGTCTTTGCAAAAGTTGTTTCCTTCTTTCGGGTTGGCTATTCTGAAGCGTTGATTCCTAAATTATATTTAACATAGGTCCTCTCCTAATGGTAAAGGATTTAATGGGAATTTAATTATCCTATGTCGGCCTCCTTAGAAGCTTGTGCCCTAGTTTCATGTAAAAGGGAGCTTTCTCCTCTCATTTTCTCTAAGTCTTCTAATGGTGATCAAGAATTCTCAAACTATCTTCAATTGTAATTATAGCAAGCTAAGGAGAAAGAATTCAAGAAAGAATTCATCCATCCTCAAGAATTCTAGCATCCATTTTCATGAAGGAGATCCATTGGAGGCCATTGAAGGATTCAAGCTACATAGTGCCCTTTTGGTGATCTCTCCATCCACCTTCCTCCAAGCCTCTTCCAAATCAAAAACCCATTCAAGACTTGGTGTTGGAGATCTACAAGCAACTGATTAAAGACATCCTACATCCTACATTCTAGATCCATTGGTGCATACATACTTGTGGATTCAAGGATTTGAATCCTCCACAAGGACTTTTACAAGAAAGATGAATTTATGTATTTACTTTGTTTACTTCTGCCATTTCAATTATATATATTTGAGGTTAATTTCAATTATATATAAAAAATTAAAAATCACAAATTTCTTTAAAAATACAAAAAACATTTACATTTTTCATCATCCATTTCTTTTGAATGCATTTGGATATATCTAGATCTATTTTCTATGCGTTTCTTTATTTGTTATCATGTTGCACAAGTTTTTTCAAGTATTTTCCAAACCTTTTACAATGTTCTTTATTGATAGGGATGATAATCCTCCTATTTGGGATGAACCTTTGGATATGGAAGTTGATTACCCTCTTCCTCATGAAGCCATTATGGGTGATTCTACTTTTTGGGATGAACCCTTGGATAAAGACATTGATTTATCCCCTCCTTCTAAAGATGACTTGATACAAGAGGGTGATTTATTAATGAATGACATATTCATACATGATAGTGACTATTTTTCTAAAACACACTCCTCTTATGTAGACATTTTATAAAAAGATGAAAACATTATAGATGCTTTACCTCCATTTGGGATTCCTTCTAGTGATGAGGCATTAGAGGAGAATGATATGAATCCCCTTAATTTTCTCCCTCTTAGTGATGATCTTATGGAGAATCAAGATCCTCCCTCATCTCCTCATAGGATGTATTCTTTTTTTCCTTCTTGTGAATCTATTTGTAGTGCTGAGATAACTAACATGGTTTATCCAAAACCCTTGTTGACTATTAAAGGTTTTCCTCGCATTACTATCAAAGGTAAACATATGGAATCTTTAGAATCTTTCAATGATCAAGAATTGATATCTCACACATATCGTACAAAGAATAAACCTCAACCTAATCTGATGGTTCCTACTTCTTTACCACCTTCTCAACCCATTCTTCCTCCTCCACCCCATCTTCCTAGCATAGAGTATGATTTGATAAACCAATTACACAATACCCCTGCCAAGATTTCTTTATGGGAGCTTCTTCAAACTTCACCTACCTACCATGAATCCTTGCAAAAAGCTCTAGAAACTCTTTCCACTTCACCTCCTAATCAAGAGAACATCAATGCCTTCTTACAATGCAGGCATGTTACCCCAGGTCCTCCTAACATTGTATTTAATCAAAAGGATTTACCTTCTCAAGAAGTTCAGAAGCAATATGATGCCCTTATGGTTGCTGTTACTATCAATAAGAGTGTCATTCATAGGATATTGATTGATAATGGATCTGGGCTTAATATTTGTAGCATGGACATGTTCAAATCAATTAAAGCCGATCTTTCAACTATCCAACCTGATAATAATCTGATACGTGGCTTTGATAACATTGATAAGAACACTTTGGGAATTATTACCTTACCTATCAAAGTAGGTCCAGTCATCCTGAATACTCATTTTCATGTTATGCCTAGATCTCTTCATTATAACCTCCTTTTGGGTAGACCTTGGTTGCATGAGATGCATGCTGTTCCTTCCACCCTTCATCGTAAAGTCAAATTTATTTACAACAAATCAGATGATGCGCCAAATCCTTATTTGAATATTCAAACCCACAATACTCCTATTCCTAGTAGTAATCCTTCTTCCTCTAATACTATTCTTGGAGATGATTGGGGAACCTTGAATTTTAATCCTACCTTTATTGGAGAATATAAAGTTTCTGATCTTGATTTTATGAAGCCACAAAGAGAGTTTGAACAATGAGTCTTTGCTTCTAATTCTCATTACCTTTATAATAACTTTTTCGCTTCTTCTACCCACTATGAATCTGTCAAACCTACAAGTAATGACACAGTGACTACTGAAGTTCAATTGACTCCTTCTGATATGGCTTCTTGTTATGGTCCTGGTTATCATTTACTGGTTAAACAAGGTTTCCATGGTCAAGAATGTGGTCAGCATAAACAGGGAATTCAAATGCCCTTACAGAATGGGGGGCATGAGAATTCTTATGGATTGGGATTTAATCCTCAACAACACATCAATAACAACATCTCAAATAACAATTCAAAACATGATGAACCTATGAAGGAATTTGACCAAGAAGTTCTTTTGCCTAAACTCCTTCGTGCTAAGATGATTACTAGACCTAAACGCAAAAAGAAATGTAGTCTACACTTGAAGACTCTTCCTTTTTGTTTTTATCATAGATTTCATGATCACTCTACTAATGAATGTCAAGCTTTACATTATAAGATTAGGAAACTCATTGATACTAAAATTATTTATATATCATCTGGTAATGAGTTGTATTTCAATCCTATTTTCTCTAAATAACATTTATGTTCCTATTATGGAACTCCTCATTATGTTAACAATGTTAGCCTAATCTTTGGGGGCTTGTTGTCTTGCATAGTATTGTGAGCAATATAATAGGTCCCCTTTCATCTTTGATCCCATGCTTGGGGGGCAAGGATGACATCTCATTCTTTTCTGTCTTTCTGGGATTCACTTTTCCCTTGGTTAAGCAATATCTATCCATTATGTGATATCCAATCATACATGAAAATTTTGGTTTGCATTGAGGATCTATGTCCTTGATCACAACCTATTTCTTTGTTTGATATTGGGTTTCCATGGTTGATAAATCTCTCACCTTGGAAATGGAATAGCATTCTATCCCTCACAAGGGTTACTTTTTCACTTCTTGCATGATATCTCTTTGCATTCATCCCTTCCATGGCCTCATAGGAGTTGTGACCTTCTTGGCTTGGACTCGGTGTTGTGTATGGATATTGTCTTATTGTTGAAGAAGGCTTTATCCTTGATCTTTTCTTTCCTTAACATAAAACAATAGTATGTACTTTTCCATATTAAGGAGGGGGCATATACACGGCCTCCCTCATTTTATATTATGCATTTTTGTTCTAACATTTTGTTTTACAACATGCTAAATCCTCGAAAGGTAACACACATAAGTTTCTAAATCCTAAAGAGATACACATTCAATTACAATTCAATATGCTAAATCCTCAAAAGGTAACGCACACAAGTTGCTAAATCCTAAAGAGATATGCATTTTACAAATGTATTCCATGGTGATATAAGAATATGGATCTATGGGTACTTCATAAAAGCCATCAAAAGATGCACTACATACATGAAAAAATCTGCCAGAAGGTGCACAACTTTATGGGGTGACTATCAAGTGCTTGCTTGGTGGGCCATCCTATCCTTTTTGTGGTTCACAGTGAGATACACACATCTTACTGGGTGAGCTAACCAGTCCTCTCTCTTTCTTTTTCTCCTTAACTAGTGATGTCTCTCTTATTGTGATCTTAGGGTTGGTAAAGACTTAAGTCCCTTGGGGGCTTGAGGATTTCTTTGTCCCTTTTGATTCCAATAAGATTCTCCTTTCTCTATGTTCTCCTTAACCAAGAGTTTGCATTGAGTCCATACTCTTACTAAAGTGGGGGCTAAATGGAAGCACTTCCATTATAGACTTGTTTAGCCTTCCGAGTAAGTGGTTTGGGGTTATATCAAGCACATTGAATGGGTTCCTGATTTAGACCTGGCTTTCCCCCTATTCTACCCCTCTTTCCACTTCCTTCCAACCTGATTTCTGCATTTTGGAGTGTAGACCTGAGAACTTGGACCTCAAGGTCAGGGTTGACCTTTCTAGTCTATGTTGACCTCAACCCTGACCTAGGTCAAGGTTGACCTCGACCTTGAACCAGGGTTCAGATCTTAATGTCCCACAGTTTTTGGATGTCGATCTTTGCAAAAGTTGTTTCCCGCTTCCGGGTCGGCTATTTCGGGTTCCGAAGTGTTGATTCCTAAGTTATATTCAACATAGGTCCTTTCCTAAGGGTAAAGGCTTTAATGATAATTTAATTATCCTATGTCGGCCTCCTTGATGAGGCTATAAAATTTCATATTTATATTCCTTTTCTATAACAATTTAACCTATATTTATAATATCTTTCCAAGTCATTTCCATACATTACCTTGATTTATGAAGCATTAACTATGATTAATGATTTATTGGTTAGCATTTGTATGTCTAGCTAGTTAATGCTAAATTGTGATAAAATATTTTGATAAATGGTTATTATTAAATAATAAGTGTTTTGAGATGATTAAAATATTTTTTGTGAGATATTTGAGTCGTTCATGCAGCTGGAAAGAAGGAGAAGCAAGTTGACACTTGTCAACATTCAGGAGTTGCTAGAAATGCAGAAAAAGTCAACACCCAGTTTTAGAATAATGAGTATATCTCCCATGTTATTTAATGAAATTAAGATTTTATTAATGATTCAGAATGATAAGAAGGAGGCGTAAAAACCCTTTTGATGGTTTAAGTTAATTAGCAATATTTAATGAGAAACATGAATTTGAAGTTGACTGCAGAAAAAGTGGCAACAGAAAAGACAACAGAAAAAGTCAAAAACTACTTTCAGTAAAACAAGCGTATCTCACTCAATCCTTAATAAAATTTTATAGCCTCATCATATCCTCATCACTCCTTAGAATATTGTGCCCTAGTTTCATATAAAAGGGAGCTTTCTCCTCTCATTTTCTCTAAGTCTTCTAATGATGATCAAGCATTCTCAAACTATCTTCAAGTGTAATTCTAGCAAGCTAAGGAGAAAAAATTCAAGAAAGCATTCATCCATCCTCAAGAATTCTAGCATCTATTTTCATGAAGGAGATCTATTGGAGGCCATTGAAGGATTCAAGCTACATAGTGCCCTTTTGATGATCTCTCCATCCACCTTCCTCCAAGTCTCTTCCAAATCAAGAACCCATTCAAGACTTGGTGTTGGAGATCTATAAGCAATTGATTAAAGACATCCTACATCCTACATCCTACATTCTAGATCCATTGGTGCCTACATACTTGTGGATTCAAGGATTTGAATCCTCCACAAGGACTTTTACAAGCAAGGTGAATTTATGCATTTACTTCATTTATTTCTGCCATTTCAATTATATATATTTGAGGTTAATTCCAAAACTAGGGTTTGACTAAGGCAAACCCCTCCCCCAAAAAATAAACCTATTTTTATTGTACGTATAGGTTTGGGACTATAGATTTGAACACAGATCTAGATACCCTTTTCAGCTTTCTGTCTGGATCTGTGAATAGATTCTCTGTCAGACCTATACAGGTCAAGGTCAACATTATTGGGTCAGGGTTGACATTTGTGGGTCAAGGTCAACCTTTTTCATAAGACAACATCAAAATGGAAAAATATTTCTGGGTTTTGTTTGTCTCTACATTTTGGTTTTGGATCATATTTCAGTTTTTCCATAAACAGAGTATAGACCTCAGAAAACAACATTCTTTGATATGCAATTCTTTAAGGTTAGTATATTTCTCCTATCCTTTTCAATTCAAATCCTTAATCATTCTAAATATATCACACATTTATTCCTTGACATAAAACTAGAAATTTAAGACTTTCCTCTTTACCCTCATTTCCAAATGATTGATTCATTTGTGCATTGATCCTTTTTGGGTTGATCAATTTGGATCTTTCCTTTGTGCATCTTGGGATGGAAGAGGAATATCTCATCTTTCCCCCATATATTTCAAATGTTACATTTCTTATGTTACACATTGTTATATGTTACATTTTATATGTTACAAATTGTTATACTTCTTTGAAACTGACCAAGGAAAGATAGTTTCTATCAGATAGTTCACTGGAGTGTATATTCTATATATACACTTGTCCGGATTGTGAATCCTTGAGGGTGGCTTTAACCTTATTTGGGCAGTGTTCTTGGGCAGTGAGCCTACTAATTTTCTTGAATCCTAACAAGATTTGTCTCCTAACAGGGACTATGTACTAAAATGTTGTAATAAGCTCCTAACAGGGCTAAATCTTTTAACATGGATATTGTACTCTGAGTACATTATTTGTGGGTGCTAATTCCCACCGGGGTTTTACCTTTAATAGGGTTTCCTTGACAACAAGTATTGTGTTATTGTGTTGGAATTTACTATGTTAACATTTACATTGTAGTTTTGGTTTACAAATTTTAAATTTTAATAATCTATATCACAACTGATTTATCTCCCCTCTTAGTTGTCTTATGGACTGTTATTCCTAACAAGACTTAGGACCAAAAATGATATAAGGGTGGAATATAGTGCCAAATGGGATGTAAGTTGATTAGATGGGATAAATTAGGTCCTAGAATTAATTATGAATTGAATCCATCAAGTATTTAATAATTTTAAGTAATAAAATACCAAAAACACAAGTTAATACTTCAAATATTTGAATATTAACAGCTAGTTGTGTTTTGGTGGGAAAATGCATTTAGGAGTTTTTAACAATTTGTAATCACTTACAACCAATTGGGATTGGTTTTTTAAGTTGGAAAATTGTCTATAAACACCTAGGAATGATTGGGAAATCATAGGTACAGATTGGAGAAGGGATTGTACGACCTTTAGGCTAAAAATGTAATAAAATTCATAGTTTCTTGCATATTTTGATCTCTTATTATACTTATTTCATGTTGTGATCATTGTTGTGCATTATAGGATGTATTTTAAGGTGTTTTGATTAATCTTAGAAGTATTTCATTCTGAAATTTTCTTTCATATAGTCAAAGTGTTGTAGATAGTCATTTTCACATTGTTTTCTTAAGCAAAATGGTGTAACCATCCCCTTTCTATTCTAACTATCAATTGGGGATGGATTTATGACATGTATCATATGTAATTATGTAGGAGTAAGATAGATAATGAAGATGATCATCCAGTTGGGCAAGTTGGAGTGCTTGGGTGTATGAAAATGCATAGAAATTGATGCCATAAGTGTAGCAGTGAGACATCTGTAATAAGGAGGGCATGTTTTTGGGTGAATCAGAAAAATTACATGTCAAATAAGTGGTGAATCCCAAAGGAGGGGTTCTGAAACTGAGTTTTGAGTCTCTTTTGAGAAGGCCCTAGTTTTTGGAGCCATTTCATGAGGGATTTGGAGTTTGACCATTTGGGAAGATTATGGGTGAAAAAAAATACCATAATCCTTTTATTTGACACATAAATAGGATCTTTTGAAAGTTATAGGGTCTGGGGATAAGTTTTTTTGATAGTTGCTTTGTAAAGTGGCCCAATTAGGCCTAGTGGAAATATTGGAGTCAATTATTTTATGTATAGTTGGTCCAAAATAATCATATCAAATTTTCACATACATTGTATAACTTCTAAATGGGTATCTAAATCCACAATTTAATTTCAAGTGTTTTGGAAAGTCTGATGCAAAACTCCAAAAAATAGGAAATATAGGGCTACTAGAAATGGTTACATGGGTTTGAGGCTCGTTTGGAGAAGTCTGATAAAAGAGTGGAAAGGGCACTTAGAAACTATCTAGAAAATTTTATTTAGTTTTTTTAAGGACTTTATTATACTTATTTTTAGTCTTGAGCCCTTTGAAGTCAATTAAGCCCATGTGAGTAAGTGGAATCCCTTGGGTACATTGTGAAACCTTTGGGTTGTTCTACAAAGGAGTAGAGTCTTGTTGTCCAAGGTTTGGAAGTATTCAAGCCTTTGCATCAATTTGTATCAGATAAAATAATATCTTTGGGAGGAAGGCTAGGTGTGTATGTCTAGAGTAGAGTCTGAGGATTTTTAAGAAGAAGCTCAAAATATGCCTCCAAAGATGAGAAACATGGAGCTTGCTAGGATGGTAATGGAAAAAGTAGAAAATAAAAAAGATTGGAAGAATTCATTGAAAGGTTAAAAAATCTTATTGAGAAGAGGGTTTCAAACACTTGTGATGATGAAGGTGAAGTAGAACATGAACCTGTTGAAGAAAGGTTGGATCTTGAGGATGCTAGACTAGTAAAGATTATGAAGGCAATTAAAGGAGGAGAATCCAAAGTCAAAAAAGAGATCCCAATATATGATGGAAAGATGGATGAGGAATTTCTCATTGATTGGTTTAGTGCTATTGAGAACCACTTTGAGTGTGAAGACATTAAAGACAAACATAAGGTTATAAGATTGAGAAAGAAAGGCTTAAGGGTCATGCATTGTTATGGTGGGACTGCCTACAAGAAAACACATGGAAGAAAATCCTACCAAAGATCACATAATGGCTTAGGATGATGGAAAAAATGAGGGAGAAATTTCTAGCTAAGTACTACAAGGTTCAAATCTTCAAGAAGATTCAAGGGCTGAAGTAGAAGGACATGAATGTCCAAAGGTATACATAGGAATTCCACAAGCTTGACATCAGAGTCTCTCATGATGAAGATGTGAAAGATAAGGTGGCTAGATATCTTGGAGGGATGAGGTACAACATCGTAGATTAAATGAGCATAGACACACCTAGAACTCTTTAAGATAGCTACAAGTTGGCAATGAAAGTTGAGGGCAAGCTTAGAAGAAGGCAAGAGAGGCAAGGCAATTGAAGAGGGAAAACAAACAAAGGTAAAGGAGTGAATGTGAGCAAAGGAAAGAATGACAAGGGTAAAGAGAAATTCATAGATCATAAAGGAGAACAAAGAAGTGGTAGAGGAAAGAGCTTTCCTGGAAAGTACTATAAGTGTGGTGAAGAAGGGCACCCATTCTACAACTATCTTGAAAGAGAAGCTAATAAGAATGACAAGAGGGGGCATTTGAATCAAGGAGAAGAAGAAAATAAACATCAAGAGGAAGAAGAAACACCCCATGATTATGCATACCTTGAATAAGGTGAGTGTCTCTTGATGGGAAGGTCACCTATTCAACATATACCCAAGGTATCTATTTTAGAACAAATTGTAAATGTTATGGCAAAGTGTGTAAGGTTATCATAGATTCTGGTTCTTTTGACGATCTAGTGTCCTATAAGATGGTAAATAAGTTAAAATTACCTAAATTTCCCATTGGAAGACCATATAGGGCCTCTTCGGTAAGTAATGATCAAAATATTATGATTAAGTAGCAAGAATACAAGGATTTTTCAATTGATGTTATGTTGATAGGGTTCTATGTGATATAGTTCTCATGAAATGTTGCCACATCATCTTAGGGAGACCATTGCAAGCTTCAAGGAAGAACTCTCATTATGGTTTGAAGAGTGAGTATGTGGTGCTCAAGGAAGGAAGGACATTCACCCTTAAAACTCTTCCAAGCCAAGTAGAAGAATTTGGTAGCATCATTGTCTTTGGTGAAAAAACATATGTTTATTTGTAGGTTCCAAAGCATGAGAACATTATGACTATAGAGGAGTCTAAGACCACTTTATTGTTCTTGAAAGATGAGTTTGTGGACAGTCATGAGGCATTGACTGTAAGATAGAAAAAATAGCATGAAGATGGTTTCCTTATTGGCACAATGTGGTGTCCTTTGGAGAAATAAATGAAGAAAAGTGTAGTGGTGTCTGTGAAGGACACGAGGAAGGGTCTATTTGATCCTAGAATGTAGTTGCAAGGATAGTTTGTAGACATACAAGATCACTGTTTATAGCAATCCATTCTAAAGCATGATGAAATATTTGATCTTGGTCCTATTTCTTCTTTTGTTTCTCACTCTTTGCATGCATGTGTGAAGGATATGAGGATAGAATTGGATGTTGATCAGAGGACTCACAAAGTGCAGAGGAGAGGACCACCTACAAGAAGGATGGGTGGCAACAAGACCAAGTCCCTTAGTTCTTGGGACAATAACTTTTTCAAAGGTGGGGTGTATGGTGTAGGAGCACACATGAAGACACCTAGTGACACCATGGATTCTAATAAATGTAAACCATTCCTAAATGGTAATTGGGATGTATTGAGATCTTTAATGACAATTTGTAATAAAGAATGTAATAAATTATTAATAATTCCTAGAAGTTCTGGTAAAGGACTTAGGAACCAAAAATGATGTAAGGGTGGCCAATAGTGACAAATGGGATCTAAGTTGATTAGATGGGGTTAATAGGTCCTATAATTAATTAGGAATTGAATCCATAAATTATTTAATAATTTTCAAGCAGTAAAATACCAAAAATACAAGTTAATAATTCAAATATTTGAATATTAATGTCTAGTTGTGTGTTGGTGGGAAAATTCATTTAGGATTTTTTAAGAAGTTGCGATTGTAACCACCCTAATTTGGTCTTCTCTGACCATATACCCTATTTTCCCTAAGTGTGATCATACCCCTAATTATGTCAAGACAATTCTTCGATTAATTGACAGAATTCATTTAAATCAAATTTAATCTCCTCAGTGATTTAATTACTAAAATAAATTAATTGCCTTAGCCAATTAAATCAAACCAATTCAATTAAATCAAAAATAATGAAATACATGGCTAAAGTAATTAACAAAAAGGAATTAAATAAATCCTAATTACAACTCCTTATTTGCAAAAGGGAAAGTCAATTTCCTAGCCAATAAGAGTTAAATCACTTGGTTCACCTCACATGGATCACCAAAGATTCAATCTCCACCTCACTTCCATTTACAATCATAACCTCTCATTCCTCAAATTCTTCTATAAAAGGAATGAATTTTGACCTCAATTGGCCCATAATTTGAGAATTGAAAAGTAAACTTATGATGCTCATATTCTTAGAGATCTTAATGCATTTTAGCTCATCTTTTTTAGAAATTGTTATAATCTTTCATTTGGAGCTTTAAAATAAACTTTTCTTGAGTATTTTAGATTAAATTCTTTAAATATTCCATTCTAAGCATGTATATGTCACCAATTAATGCATAATCTGAGGGCACATTATAACATTCTTAAAACTCTTCTTAGATAGGAAGCAATAGGTCAATTTTAGTGATTGATATGCATTCTAACTCCTATTTTTCATGTTATTTCACTAATATAATGACTTATTGAATTTTTACATGTTGCAGCTAATAGATACACAAAATAACACACATTTTGGGCGCCCACCGTGGGGAAAATCCTCAAATATTACCTCATTTCTAATCATTTTTGATTAATTTTGCTTCTTTATTTCCAAGTATAGAGTCGCTTTTCCTGATCCAGGCTCACATTCAGGAAATCTCGTCAAATTCAAGAAATTGGTTCATATCCTAGGTTTCTAAACTTGCCTTTAGTGGTTTCTACATCGCATTTAGTAAAGGGTTGCATCTAGTAACATTTTGTGTCACCTTTTATGCAAAGCATCTCATTTGGGATATTGCCTCGCATTTAGTATATCTAAGCTCGCATTTAGAAAAGGCAATCGCATCTGGTTATTTGATTTGGAAATATAAAATTTTAACCACTAATCTTTTGATCTTATCTATTTTTGTCCTTCAAGCAACCTAACTATTGATAGTAGGTTTCTATCAGAGCCTTTTTGCTTGAAAAGGTGAAAAGAAACTACTAAACTATGGTTTGTAGGTTGAAGAATTGTTTAATTTGTTTTCATTTGTTCAAAGATTTCAAATCTAATTACATTTTCCAATCACTTACTAAATTGACTAGAGGATTATGCTATTTTCCTTGAAGGAAAATAAGAAACTCAAAAGTCAATTTAGGGTTAAAGCACAGTAATCTGTCACCCTTTTACAAAGGAAAAGGATGACAACAGAAAAAACTATAAAACTTCAATGGCATAAAATTCACATTTCTGTTGAGAATTTGAAGATGATGTAAACTGATGAAATGTGTGAAACAGGCTGAATTATATGCCTATAATTTAAAAAAAAAAAAATAGAACCAAAATTAATATGTTTTTTGAAATTCTAAGGTCTATTTTTTATTTCGTGAAAAATACTGTAAATCAGGGAGTTTACTTCCTGCCAAATCATTATAAGTAAAACATTAGTTTTTCCTCCAATTTTAGAATATGTTTTAGATGACATGTATAGCTAGTGCCCAAAAAAAGAAAGAAGTGTTTTTGATCTATACTTTGCCTGTTATAAGTATTCAAAGTCGAACTTAGTTGAAATCAACCATTTTTATCTCCCATTATTTTTCCCCAATCAAAACTATACCAAAAACCAAATAAATTACATATTATTGAAGATGACTCTCCTCTCTAGTGTTATCTATGATTTTAAAAAATTTCTGAATTGACTTAGTATTTTTTTATATTATCTGAATCAACGACTTCCAAAAGATTTAATAACCTACATGCAAATTTTAACAAATTTGTTTAATTTTATGTAGTCGAAACAATATAAAAATTATATTTCAAGAATTGTAGTTCTGAGATCTACAAAAGGGTACTTTTAATTTTTTGACATTGTTAAGTTTCAATAGAGAAAAAACCAGTAGAAGTGCCAACTTGCTGATTTGGTGTGTTTTTGGAGGTTTGGTTGCCAACAAGGCATGCCACATAGGATGAATCAGCTGAGTATAACTCAGCCAAGTAGTACTCGGCCGAGGGTAACTCAGCCGAGTCTAGCTAAGTGGTTGGCCAGCCGCGAGCAGTCGCTTGGGTGGCCAACCCTTTCAATTTGAAAGGTATATATAAAAGTTTTTTTAAAAAAAATAAATATCAATTGCGAATTTAAATACTTATTTGAGAATATATAAAGTTTTTTGAGGAAGCGAGGAAGGCATTTTGTGATTGGAGGAAGCGAAGAAGACATTTTTAATAAAGAAGGATTCTGAAAGAAAAATAAATTTTTTGTTTCTATTTGAGCAATGGGAAATAAAAGGACTAGAACAAGGAAATATGATCATAAAAGGAATAACCAAATGAAAGGTCATACAAAATTTACCAAAGAGCAACTAGTCAATGTTGAAAAAGAACCTATCGATGTTGAAGAAGAACCTATCGATGTTGAAGAAGGTGCAACTCAACTAGGGGAGAATATTGGTAGTAGTTGACATATGCGTATTTATCTTACAATGCAAAATTTGATGGAGATGAATGAGGATTCACTTTTCAATCAAATTGCACTGGAGCACCTGATATTTGACAACACTATTAAATCTCATGTCAAAAATATTTGGAAAGAATATTTTGAGGATAAAAATTGTTAGAGTAGTCATATTATAGATAATAATTACATCATTTAATTATTAATCTATTATACTCTATGCTTAAGTTATACTTAGGCAGCTTATTATTCTTTAGGGTTTCAATATCCTTTTATAAGGATTCACCGCTTTGCATTTTATTAATGAGATTGTATTTTGTATTCAGTTTGTTGATAATAGAAGTTTATTCTTTCAACATGGATATCGTGTCTCTAGCTTTTTGGCCGCCATAGCTTCTTCACTCTTCTGTCTTTGCTTCTACTTTGTGACAGGTTTGCATGTAGGTGTTCTTGGGAGAATAGGGCATTTCCTATTTCTAACATGGTATTAGAGCTCGCTTGCTACTCACTGTTCGTGTTTTGTTGAAGCGCACCAGACATAGAGGGTTTCAGAGGTTTTTCTGGTATTTTTTTATTGGTTCTGGGGGTCTTTATTTTTTGGTGCACTTTGGACCAAAACTGACCTCACAATTGCGTCTAGAAGGCCCAAAAACCCTAGAATCCATATAAGGCACATCTATTTTGGACACCAGAGCATCTGGGAGAAATTTCATGGCCTTCTAGGGCCGTACGGGCATGGTTTTTGAGAAAAAAAAACATTTTTTATATTTTGTTTGCAAATTTGGTAGTTTTTAGGGTGCGCTGCCCGCGCGCTGTCTCTGGCCCCCGCGCCGCCCCTGCAGCAACCGCACCGCCGCTGGCCTCCAACTCCTTCGGCCCCCCCGCCACTCCATGGCCCTCGCCACCTCATCGCCTGGCCCACCGCCACTCCGCCCTCTACGCTCAGCCACCCCACCGCTTTGCCTAGCTCTGCCGCCCAGCGGGCCCCTTGTAGCCCTGCGGCCAGTCATATGGATGACCGGGGGCTCTACCCTAGCCCCCTGTGTGTGCCATGCGCCTGGGGGCCCAATTGTTTTTAGCCCCAGGGGCTTAAGCTTGGATTTTGAGGCATTTTTTACCCTCCTAGACTATTTTTGCTCTATCTTGAGCATCCGGGGGTCTTTTTCTGACTTCCATATACTGTCAAAAAACTCTTTTCGAGCACTTTCTGATGATGGAGGTTGGGATTTTGGGTTCTACCATTTTGATAACATTTTTTTCTGTTGAAATTTGATATTTGTTTTTGCCTTTCGGGAGCCATATCTGGCTCATCCAGACTCTATTTTTGGCAAACCAGATATTGTCAAAAAGCTAGTTCAGTGAACTATTTAGTTGCAGGGGTCTTTTTTATAAATTCTGCTCCAGGTTATCTCTCCTCCAAGTTTGGCAGTTTTTGCACTCTGACAGATTACTTGGGTTGTACAGGTCCTGGGATCTCCTCTTCTAACTTTCTGGCTCACTCTTCTTTCTGACTTCTGAGCTTGTTGTATCTCTTTTGTTACATCTTTGTTCTGTAAATGCACTGAGATAAAGTGCCTCTTCTGCATATCTGGGATCTTGTACACCTTGTGTGTTTTTGTACTCGCACTCAGTTATAAAGTGCCATGGGGGGTTATGATGTTATGACATTTTAGGCTCATCCACCTTTGTCAAGTGAGTGTACCTTCCATGACATCAGCCTATACTGTGTGTTGGTGACACTGCCTTTTATCCTATGTTTTTACTTCTATTGCACTATTGGTGTTCCTGGTTCTTCTTTTTGCAGATATTTCTGGCATTACATTTTAGTGTTCCTGTCACCTCTCTCGGTTCAGCATTATGGGGGGGTTCACCTGTTGGTTCTATTACTTTCTGGTTTGATTGATCAACTCTTTAGACATTATCTTCTCTACCTGGTCATGCACTTTAGTGGGGGTTCCAACAGTCTCTTCTGACAGAGTTTACAGCTACATGCTTCGGAGATGCTTCTTTCTCTTTCTTGTTCCTTTCTTAGGGACACCTTTCCCTAGATTGGAGGCTTAGTTTCCTTCATCTAGTTTCTTTCTTGTACTTGGGTGCCTGATCAGGCCTAGTTACCGAGACCCATAGTTCCTTTCATGCATCTTTTAGTCTTTAGCTATTTTGCTTCTCCCTAAGTTACACTTAAGGGGGGTGTTAGAGTAGTCATATTATAGCTAATAATTAAATCATTTAATTATTAGTCTATTATACTCTATGTTTAAGTTATACTTAGGCAACTTATTATTCTTTAGGGTTTCAGTATCCTTTTATAAGGATTCACCACTTTGCATTTTATTAAGGAGATTGTATTTTGTATTCAGTTTATTGATAATAGAAGTTTATTCTTTCAACATGGATATCATGTCTCTAGCTTTTTGGCCACCATAGCTTCTTCTCTCTTCTGTCTTTGCTTCTACTTTGTGACAGGTTTGCATGCAGATGTTCTTGGGAGAATAGGGCATCTCCTATTTCTAACAAAAATTTGGTGGGAAAAGCACAATTGTTTGCAAAGTTATTCCAGAAAAGGGAAATGACTACAGTTTTGGAGTTGTTAGGTGTTGATAATAGGAAAATTGGACAGGGAGGTCAAGTAAAAGAAACAATAATTGAAAATTTACAAGATGCATTGAACGTTGTTAACAGGACAGGTCATGGAGGATCAGATTCAAATACTGCTAGAAGAGCGTTGATGACTATGATTACCAATAAGAGATTGACATGCAGAAATCAAGTTCAAGCAGTTTCTAATTTACTCAATGTATCTCAAAGAACTGTTCAGAGATATATTAGGAAAAGAAATATGTTAGATATGAACATTGAAAAGAATTGGGTACAGATTTGTAGAGTTCCTTGAATAGACAAAATTTATGAACATGTAAGAATTCAAGTCATTGAATTTTGGACAAACCACTCTCATGTTTCTTCCAATCGAAGGGACACTATATAGATTAAAGATGATGAGACCGGTATTAATATTTCACATCCAAAACATTTTGTTGATACTACATAAAGTGAACTATTTGAAACATTCAAACAAGAATTTTCAAAAGTTAAAATAGGTCAGAGAATGTTTGAGATGTTGCGTCCTTGCTTCATGTGCATAAATAAGGTTCGTGAAACATGTTGTTGTCAAAATCATGTTGAGTTTCACTTATATTTGCAATCATATAAAAAGGTTATGGCAGTACTTAATTTAGATATGGTTCTTGGAAGTACAATAGAATTTGTGAAATCCATTTTATGTGATAAGTCAGAAGACTTTGATGAATTCAATGTCTAATGTATAAAAAATGAATACAATGATTGTAGAAATTTACATAAATTTCCTTTACAATTTGATACTATTGGTGTTACAACACCAGTCCAGTGGAAGAGATTTGAATATGAGAAATACGAAACCAAGGCAGGACTAGAATAAAAAAAAATTGCATTGAAGGAGAGTGAATTACCATACCTTCATTTAATGGATAGATTTTGATCTATGATTTATCCACATATCCAACATTGTCATGGTGCATGATGACAAGATAAATAGTTTTGTGATTCCAAAAATTGTTTTCCACCTGGTTGTATTCTTTCATTTGTAGATTTTGTGGAGAACTATACATTCTCTCCTCAAAAAGAGCTTCAAAGTCAATATTATCATTATGATCAAGTTGCAATATTTGTCCATGTGACCTATAGACATGCATAATTCAATTTGGATGAGATTCAAATTATAGATCAAAATAAATGCATTATCATCAAGGAGGTTCATTTCTATATCAATGATGATAAGGTTCACGATAGGAGTTATGTGGCTCATTGTTTTGGCATGTTTTTCTGGAATCTTGCGAGTCACGGCATAAATGCTTCACAACACTAGATCTGGTCTGATGGGTGTGTGAGTAAGTAAAATTGAATTAAATTTTCTTTTAAATAGTACATTTCAATTATATCTAAGATCTAGAGATGATATTTTTTGTCACATGATTGTGCAGGTCAATTTAAATCTGCAAAAGCCTTTAATTGGTTAGCTATGCAACATCCTAGACACAATGTTAAGCTTCTTTGAAACTTCTTTGAAAGTGGACATGGAAAATGGGGAGCATGATGAAGCAGGAGCATGTGTGAAGTGTGCACTCCAACAACATGAACTTCAAGGTATATATATATATATATATATATATATATATATATATATATAT
>MU226249.1:1510527-1557577 GCA_018584345.1 Thuja plicata
GTAGGTGTCTAATATAGGGGATCCTATGTATGCTATCGAGGCGGTGTAAGATCATCCACACTATGTCATGGAGCTTTAGGATGTATTTGGACATCCTCTTGTCTGGAGGTACCTGCCTCTGCATCTCCTCATCCTCAACTGCTACATGTGGAGGATCTCGAGGCCTGGTTTCCTCAAAAAAATGTAGAAATATCATGTGGAGGAACCCCATGTGTCATAGCAATGTGCTGGTAAGCTATAAGGAGATCACTGACTAAATTGGAGCTCATATCACGCAAATGATCCTTTGGTAGCCGTAATATCTCATATGGAGTGGGATGATCATATCAGATGTATGGATCATAAAATGGACTAGAAGGATCAACGCCTACGCTCATCTGGGATCTGAGCATGTACCTACCCACATGATCAGATGACAAATCATCGACCTGAGTCATGATGGTGACAATGCTAGAAAACATATCAATGCGTGCATCGTTAGCAGCAACCTGTCCTGCTCCAGTGTAGGTCACCAAACCTTTTGGAAGAACCAAAAGGTTTTGACCCACCAATGCCCTCTTACTAGGGGGTTGTGGTGCATCAGGTCATCTACACTTATCCTGGTATCTCCCCTGACCCTGACCAGTATGTGGAGGTAAATCTATGTAATCGACATCATGCCCTAAATAGAACTCTGCAAACAATTGTTTGCAGAAATATAAGGGCACCTCATCCTTTTGGGGCCACATATGATGTGTCACCAACCATCTAGGATATATAAAAGGAGCTACTAATTGATCTATGCATTTTGTAACCCTATATGCTCTAACCACTTTCTTATCTATGTAATGGGTCCCAAACATGTTCTTAACTTGAGTAACAGTAACATCCCCATCAATTGTCCTCCAACCGACAGTACTTGTAACAGTGCTAGATAGGCTATGGTAAAAGAATCAATAGATGAATCATCATATGGATTGTATGATTCAGCCTTCTGAATCATACTCATCAACTCTGAATGAATAGAAATCAATTTCTTCCTATTAGGGAGGGTAGCACTATTCTGCAATGTCCTCTCTAGCGCAACTAGAGCGGCGTGAATCCTCGTGATAGTCTCCTGTTTGTGACTATCATGAATCTGTGGGGTATCATGGCATCTTGACGATGCTCGTGAGGCCTGACTACCATGAATTCTAGGGTCTGAACTAGTAGAAGCCATGTGATGTAGAAATGTAATATCTAGAGTCTATAAAAAGTGCACTCATTGAAAGTGGGCACATACATGTGTACATTCAGTACCGGAAATAAATTTAAATATACATGTGTACATGTGTTGAAAAAGAACATGTTTTTAAATTAAAAAATTAAAAAATATCTTGATCTACATACATATTTAAATTTTAAAAACAAATTAAATTTACATCTTCAACATGAAACATTTTTTTAAACAAAAGTTCAGAAATTTTAAACAATGAAAATTACACACATGTACATGTAAATTAACATAAATATCTGTATAGATTATATATGTATGTCCTTCTGAACAAGAATGTTCATGACATCCCCTTAAGCACAAATATGTATCAAAAAAAGATTCCACATGTATGTATAACTTTTAAGTGATTTTAAGATTTTAATTTATATAAAAATTGATCTATGTAACCTGGTACATAAAACTTCTAGGGTTTTGTTATGTACTAATATTGAAAATTGAGTACGTAATGAAAATGAAGATAGAATGATCAAGTTGTGACAAAGATTTTTGGCACGTTCTCAAGTAATAAATATAGTCATATATATCTTAAATTAATCCCCTACATAATCTCAAATGGTACATAGTTATGTTTTTAGTTTACGTGATGGTTAAATTATATGATTTTACCTGCTTTAAAGTTTACACGTATAAATGTTTCAAAATTTTAAATTTGGGTTTGCGTTTATGTTTCAAAATTTTGGATTTGGGTTTGCGTTTGTTTCAGAAGTTTGGATTTGGGTTTGTATTTTTGTTTCATAATTTGAGTTTGCGTTTAAGTTTGTGTTTGCATTTAAATGTTTCGAAATAACATGAATTATATTCAACCTAAAAATTTATTTCTAGAAAATGAAGAAAAAAAAAATTATATTATAATTCTAGATAAAAAAAATTCATTTTACACATATTCATAAATACAGAAAAAAATTAAAAAAATTAAAAAAAAGGGACCTACCTGATACTCAGCCGAGTTTTCTTCTTCACCTCCACATGCTAAATCTTAGCCCCTCAAAGTGCAAATGAGGGGCTAGCAGGCTATTTTGGGGTTTTTAAAAAGATTCATATACTCGGCCAAGTATAACTCGGCCGAGAGTACAGGCCATGTAGGCGCCATTCAGCACTACATGGTGCACATGTGAACTCAGCTGTGTTAGACTCGGTCAAGTTCTACTTGACAGAGTCTAACATGAATGAGCACCCTGAATTGTCCTTAGGGGTGGTAGATTGTTGTGTTTTTACCCTTTAGGATTTGAGAAGAATTTGGAGAAAATTGAACAAGGCAAACTCATTGTATAATTCTTTTTGGGGATAGTAATTGAACCAAGAAAAAAATAAAATCTTGTGGTTAAATGGACAAATACATTGCATAATTATTTTGGGAAAGTAATTGGACAATCAAAGCACTAAATATTGTGGCTAAACAAACAATTTCATTGTCTAATTTTGGAAAAGTAAATGAACAAGAAAATCACCTAATATGGGGAAATTGAACAACACAAATTTGCTTTTCAAATGCTTTGTGTTTTCTTAAAATAGGAATTTAACATCAAACTTAAGCTTATCAATTAGTCTCACTAGAGAGTTTTCTCTTCTTTCCAAATGGAGGAATCAAAGACTCTATTGACGGGGTTTTGCTGACCGCGTCTGCCAATAGTCATAAGTTGTCATCGGGTTTTGGGGAAATCGGCCAACTCCGCCTGCAAAGGTTGTCTGGGGAAATAAATTCTCTGGGCCTTCAAGCACCTGGGTGTCAGGTCACGACGGTGTGGGGCTCATTTGGGAGAGGTGACTATTTTTGAGGGGGATAGCTGGTTACTTCAACTCTTTCTCCCAGAGATTCAATACAGCAAGGGTTTCCTGAAGTATTCTACAATTTAGAAAATAAAACGAAAAAGATCCTGCAGGGTTAGAAATGTTTCATCTAACTACAGTCATGCTAAAATGTCAAGAACGTCAACAATACTCTGAAAGACTACACTAAATACCAAAGAAATACACAACCATCAGTTAGTATTTTATTAGTAGCGGGAATGAAGAGGTCGTTAATCTACTTTAACATATCAGAGTAAAGGACATACAGAACATTAAAACATGAAATACCATTAACTCAGAAGCAGGGATGCTAACAACATCATTGCCAAGAATCCTTCCTTCTTCATTAATATTTAGTCCAGCTAGCACTGGTGCGTGATACAATGGCGGCTCCAAGGGAGAATTTAATCATTAAGAATAGAACAATGGAGCATTAAGCTCTGCAACTAAAAGGAATCGCTTTGATATTTCTTATGGACAACAAAATCATCAATTTCACTGACCCTTGGAAATGGGCCGATCTGCCTATTTATACAACTCTTCTAACCCTAACCCTATTTCACTGTGCTTCAATAAAATACAATATCTGGGGGCCGATACTACCTGCGCCACCCTACAAAAGACCAGGAGATGGAATAGGTTTGCCACGTCAGAAGAAGACAAGAATATACATCAGAAGAATCAGTCTTGAGAAGAGAACCAGAGAAGAAAAAGTAAAAAGTAGGTCCCCCGGGGACCGAGGCTACATGCCTCATAAATGGAAAATACGGCGCCCTATTTCCAGTGTGCTAGGTGTACCTTTGAACGATGCCTTGAGAAGACCACCCTGTCAGAAACCAACTGCCGAGCCAATGCCTCTTGATGTGCCCAAACTACCCTCTGACAGTCTTTATTAACTACCTCTTGAAAATGACCGGTCGGCCTCGGGGACCGGGACACAGATCATTTTAAAGAATACAAAATTTTGGACCTGGGACTCTGGGATCCGGGAACTTACGTCCCCAAAAGAATAAAGAATATCAAATGCTCAAGTTTCCCTGGCTCCTGGAGAAAGCTCAAGGCTGCTTATTATCACTGAAGGCCTGAAGGAGGCAGAAAATGCCATCTTCATCAATCTTTTTTAGGCTGGCCCTTCTGTACCTGGCCACTTCAACTAGTTCCCCCAGGTCTGGAACATTATTTCTGAATTCATCTGCCATCCTTGCGGCGTCATGGCCATTAAGTACTATTTCGGTCAGTTTCTCCATTTGAGCCCCATATATCCCCTCCGGGGATTGATACCGAGCATTCATCATTTCATCAAAATTCCCCAAAACTGACTCCTCGGGGGTATAAGTATTTGTATTAAGGGGATCAACCCCAGAAGCCTTTATTCCAAAAGACTTACATAAATTGGAAGAATGCTTTACTGTATTTACCTTGTCTTGTAAGGACTCTACCAGTTGCTTGGTTACCTCCAATGTGAGGTCCAGTCTAGAGAGTTGAGTCCTTACAAAATCAAATGATTCCTCACCCAGAATTTTGGATTCAGAAATTATGTCTTCCCCCAGGGTGAGGAGCTCTTCGAGCTCCGCCTTCCATGCCTGGTAATTCTCGGTGTCACTCTCCCACTGCTCAATCAGTGCTTCTGCCTAGTGAATAACCTACCGGGCCATATATAGATCTAGGAGAGTGGACGCTAGGAAACACCGGGTGTTTCCTATTTGCAGAGTGACCCACTCGTCTACTGCTTGGGCCTTCTTTTTCATTACTCGCAGGGAGTCTATGTCACTCTGCGGTAATTCCTCTGATGTGGAGGTTTGTGGAGGGGCGGCGTTGATGGGTCTGGACATCTCAGTAAGAAATCCCATAAGGTTTACATTCTTCTCTTTCTCTTCTTTGAGCCTCTAGGCCTCTTTTTCATATCGGGCCTCCACTGCCCTGGTTGCCTCCTTCAGCAGGTCTACTTCATCCTGCTTCCCTCTTTTGCCCAAGGATACCTCTGTAATATTGTAGTCTGCGGGATCCACGGTCGCTTCATCAGCATCTGGGGGAGGAGTTTCCACTACTGCAATTGCTTCTCCACCTGGCCCAGTTCGTAGGGTATGAACTGTCCGGGCCTTCTTTGCTTTTGGCAGGGCCTGAGCTAAGGCCATCATTTCGGCAAGGGAGACAGGGATTACCAGAGCAGATTGGGCTTTTCTTTTCTTTCTTTCCACCAGCCATGGAGGTGGGAGAGGTGGCCTTCCTACCAGAGTTTGTTCTTCAGATTCTCTCCCGGTGTCCGGTGGTGGCTGCTCCTTTTCAACATATGCTTCACCTGTTTCTCTTCCTGCCGGCACCTCTTCTGCAGCAACATTCTCAATTCTTATATCCTCAGCCTGGTCCCGGATGTCAATTGATGGGTCTGGACCTTGGTCGGCTTCCTCGAAAATTTCCTCTTCATGTTTCTCTTCTTTTTCTTCCTCATCTGTCAGTAGTAGGGGATGTATCAAGCTGAGATTCAGAGTTTGGGCTACTGTAATTACCTGCCTGAAGGTTGCCCCCGGGAGTGGCCCTTGGAATGCAGCGGCTGGGGTTACGGTTGCTCCTAAAAGTCCAGGTCTGGGTTCCCCAGTGGATGCCTTTTGTTCACTTAGTTGTTGTTGGTCCACTCCCAGACCTTGCACTACCTGAGCCTCAGAGACAATCTCCGGTCTTGATTCTTCCTTCTGTTGCTCTTCTTGTTGTGAAGCTTCTTGTTCCAGTTCTTGTGCATCTATAGCCTCTTGTCCTCTCTCTGGGACTTCCGTCTCCACTTGTGTGTCACCCCCTTGGAGATTTCTGAATTCATCAGCTGTGAATAAATCAAACTCCTCTTTCGGAGGGGGGCTGGCTGGGACTTCTGCCTGTTCTATCTCTTTCTCCAGTTCTGGAGAAATAGAAGAAAGGATCTCTACCTCTTTGGGGAGGGATGCCTTCGATGCCGATTCTACCTTAGGCTTCTGAATGTTCTTTCTCTTCCTCCTGGTAACTAAAGATGGTGCTGCATCGGCAATTGCCGCCGCTTCCATAGGATCCACCCCAGTCGCCTTCATCATTAAGGCTGCCAGCGATGGGGAGGAAGGGGGATGAATCGGTCCGGACATGACCATACAGACCTATCTTAACACAATGGACCCATTTTTTGCCACTCTCTTCTGGGGAACAACCACCACGGGTGACCAGGACACTTTGGCAAAAGTCTACAACCTGGCCTTAGAGTTGTCTCGTGGTCTCAATAAATCCCCAGGCGGGATTGGGCAGAACGTACCCTTCAATATGATCTGTGGTAGAACTGCATATGTCAGTGGATACAATCCCAATCTGGCAATAGGTACCCCCTTAATGGTGGTGAATCCTCCACTACCTTTGATAGACCAACAGGCATGATATGTCTACCCAGCCCAGACCCAGATAACGTCAGGTTCGAAAGTCTTCCCTTGGAATCAACCCCAGTAGACACAACAAAATCAGACACAATCATCCAGAGTGCCTTTCTTTCAGTCGTCTGCGACTGGGGGATTGCCGCCCTTGACTCCGGCTAATACTGCTGCCTTCCCGGGAAGCCAACAACAACCACAGCCATCACATTGTGACACTAACACTCAGTTGACTACCGAGGTCGAATCCCTCTGGAAAATGTTGTCCACTTTAACTATGGATATGGGTCAACTGAAGGCGGGGTCCTATGCACCCCAGAATTCAAATTCCCAGAGGGGAAATATCTTCTGTGGCCAATGAAACAACAATGTCGGGGGAAGAAATTTTAACGGGCCTAGGCCCAATCAACAATAGTGAAACAATTCGCTCAATTGGAAGATGCTGCCCGGGTGTACATAAACACCAACTGGCTCAAGGTCCCAAAGAGGGACCCAAAGAGAATGAAGATATATATCCCCTGCTCTGAATTCAAGGAGAGCATCCAGATGGAGATGATAGCATTGGCCCGGGTCTTCGGGAAACCCTCCACCCAGGAATTTGCAAAGTGGATGTAGTATTTCCTCCTCGGCATCTCCACTAAGGGAGAATTCTTCGACTGGGTAACAATAATATCCAATCATGTCGACTCCCAGTTCTGACAGTTGAATGAGAAGAAGAAGTTCTATATGACTTCTTATGTTTTCTGGGCTTTGGCCCAATAGAGGCCCCACTCCAATGGCCTACTTACAGATGGCGTCCTCAGATTTGGCCCAAGAAAAAAAGTACCATGGGACCATTTCCCACAGATCCAATGGGAGGCCAGCTTCCCTAGTTTCTACCGGGTAAATGATTCGTTCATTTATTACCATCTTCTCACGCCCACCCGGGATGCCGGATACCACCTATCCACTGAGGTGATGAAGTTGGTTAGTAGTTATGGGCACTACTATATCCAGTTCCAACAGCATACCTACATTAGGGTCACTGGCTTCTCTGGGAAACCCTACTTGTTTCCAAGGCATTGTGGGGACAAGATCGTGCTGCTGGAATATTACCGGCAAATGATGGAGCTACATGCCTTCTTGGCCCACAAGAAGGTCCCCAACGTCTCATTCCTGATCTCCTATGGGAACTATACCTGCAGTCTGGCTACCGCGAAGGAGGCAGACAATGAGCTGAAATGTTATAACTTGCAGGAATTCTATCTGGCACGGAAAAACTGTGATCTGCATGGCAGAATTGCGACGGCACTGCCCCGGGCTTCAGAGCCCCACCACACACACATGGAAGACTTTTGGGCTAATTTCCAGGATGACATGGATGTGCGAAGCCGGCACTATGATAGAATGATGGCCAGAATGATGAAGGAGCTAAAGCTCCAGAGGTTCCCAGCGGGCTTCTCAAACATCGCCCCCACCACAGATCCCCAGTACAAGGAGAAGGGGATTGATAAAATGGCACTGCCGACAATAAATTGGGCCATCCAGGAAGAGCACACAATTGAGGACTTCACTCAGGAAGTGGTCGAGCGAAGTCACACCTATTTTAATAGGGTTATCCCTAAGAGTATGCACGAAGCTCCTTGACTGGTACCAAAATCAACACCACAGCCGATACCAAGATTAACTCTGGGGGCCAGGACTTCTGCGCAGGGTGCAGACAAAGGGAAGGGGATAGCCACAACCCCCTCCACGCAGCAGACCCCTATACAAGAACAAATCTAGCAATCTGTGGTATTCTCCTAGCAAATGAGGGAGCAGTTAATGATGAGGCTGGCCACTCCCCTGCTCATGTCTAGACCGATTCGTCCCCCTTCCTCCCTGTCACTGGAAGCCTTAATGATGAAGGCGCCTGGGGTGGATCCTATGGAAGCAGTGACAATTGCCGATGCGGGACCACCTTTAGTTACCAGGAGGAAGAGAAAGCACATTCAGCAGCCTAAGGTAGAACCAGCACCGAAGGCATCCCTCCCCAAAGAGGTAGAGATCCTTTCTTCTATTTTTCCAAAACTAGAGAAAGAGATAGAACAGGCAGAAGTCCCAGTTAGCCCCCCTCCGGAAGAGGAGTTTGATTTATTCACAGCTGATGAATTTAGAAATCTGCAAGGGGGTGACACACAAGTAGAGATAGAAGTCCTGGAGAGAGAACAACAGGCTATAGATGCACAAGAACTGGAACAAGAATCTACACAACAAGAAGAGCAGCAGAAGGAAGAATCAAGACCGGAGATTGTCTCTGGGGCTTAGGTAGTGTAAGGTCCGAGAGTGGACCAACAATAACTAAGTGAACAAAAGGCATCCGCTGGGGAACCCGGACCCAGAATTTTAGGAGCAACAGTAACCCCAGCCGCCACGTTCCAAGGGCCACTCCCGGGGGAAACATTCAGGCAGGTAATCATAGTGGCCCAAACTCTAAATCTTGGCCTGATACCTCCCCTACTGCCGATAGATGAGGAAGAAGAAGAAGAAAAACATGAAGAGGAAATTTCTGAGGAAGCTAACCAAGGTCCAGACCCATCAATTGACATCCGGGACCAGGCTGAGGATATAGGAATTGAGAATGTTGCTGCAGAAGAGGTACCGACAGGAAGAGAAATAGGTGAAGCATATGTTGAAAAGGAGCAGCCACCACCAGACACCGGGAGAGAATCTGAAGAACAAAATCTGGCAGGAAGGCCATCTCTCCCACCTCCGTGGCTGGTGGAAAGAAAGAAAAGAAAAGCCCAATCCACTTCGGTAATCCCTCTCTCCCTGGCTAAAATGATGGCCTTAGCTCAGGCCCCGCCAAAAGTAAAGAAGGCCCAGACAGTTCATACCCTACGAACTGGGCCGGGAGGAGAAGCAATTGCAGTAGTTGCAACTCCTCCCCCAGACACTGATGAAGTGACCACAGATCCCGCAGACTACAATATCATAGAGGTATCCTTGGGCAAAAGAGGGAAGCAGGGCGAAAGAGACCTGTTGAAGGAGGCAGCAAGGGCAGTGGAGGCCCGATATGAAAAAAGGCCTAGAGGCTCAAAGCGGAGAAAGAGAAGAACGCAAACCTTATGGGATTGCTTACTGAGCTGGCCAGACCCATCAACGCCACCCCTCCACAAACCTCCACATCAGAGGAATTACCACAGAGTGACATAGACTCCCTGCAAGTAATGAAAAAGAAGGCCCAAGCAGTAGACGAGTTGGTCACTCTGCAGATATGAAACACCTGGTGTTTCCTAGCATCCACTCTCCCAGATCTATATACGGCCTGGCAGGTTATTCACCAGGCAGAAGCGCTGATTAAGCAGTGGGAGAGTGACGCCGAGAATTACCAGCCGTGGAAGGCAGAGCTCGAAGAGCTCCTCACCCTGGGGGAAGACATAATTTTCGAATCCAGAATTCTGGGTGAGGAATCATTTGATTTTGTAAGGACTCAGCACTCCAGACTGGACCTCACATTGGAGGTAACCAAGCAACTGGTAGAGTCCTTACAAAAAAAGGTAAATATAGTAAAGCATTCTTCCAATTTATATAATTCTTATGTAATAAAGGCTTCCAGGGTTGATCCCCTTAATACAAATACTTATACCCCCGAGGAGTCAGTTTTGGGGAATTTCAATGAAATGATGAACGCTCGGTATCAATCCCCGGAGGGGATAGATGGGGCTCAAATGGTAAAACTGACCGAAATAGTACTTAATGGCCATGACGCGTAAAAAAGATTGATGAAGACGGCATTTTCTGCCTCCTTCAGGCTTTCAGCAATAATAAGCAGCCTTGAGCTTTCTCCGGGAGCTGAGGAAACTTGAGCATTTGATATTCTTTATTCTTTTGGGGATGTAAGTTCCTGGATCCTGGAGTCCCGGGTCCAAAATTTTGTATTCTTTAAAATGATCTGTGTCCCGGTCCCCGAGGCCGACCGGTCATTTTCAAGAGGTAGTTAATAAAGACTGTCAGAGGGTAGTTGGGCACATCAAGAGGCATTGGCTCGGCAGTTGGTTTTTGACAGGGTGGTCTTCTCAAGGTGCCGTTAAAAGGTACACCTGACACGTTGGAAACAGGGCACCACATTTTCTATTTATGAGGCATGTAGCCTCGGTCCCCGAGGGACCTACTTTTTACTTTCTTTTCTCCAGTTCTTTTCTTGAGACCGATTCTTCTGATGTATATTCTTGTCTTCTTCTGACGTGGCAGACCTATTCCGTCTCCAGGTCTTTTGTAGGGTGGCGCAGGTAGTACCGGCCCCTAGATATTGTATTTTAGAAGCACAGTGAAATAGGGTTAGGGTTAGAAGAGTTGTATAAATAGGCAGATCGGCCCATTTCCAAGGGTCAGCTAAATTGATGATTTTGCTGTCCATAAGAAATAGCAAAGCGATTCCTTTTAGTCGCAGAGCTCAATGCTCCATTGTTCTGTTCTTAATGATTAAATTCTCCCCTGGAGCCGCCATTGTATCACGCACCAGTGCTGGCTGGACTAAATATTAATGAAGAAGGAAGGATTCTTGGCAATGATGTTGTTAGCATCCCTACTTTCGAGTTAATGGTATTTCATGTTTTAATGTTCTGTATGTCCTTTACTCTGATATGTTAAAGTAGATTAACAACCTCTTCATTCTCGCTACTGATAAAATACTAACTGATGGTTGTGTATTTCTTTGGTATTTAGTGTAATCTTTCAGAGTATTGTTGACATTCCAGACATTTCAGCATGACTATAGTTAGATGAAATGTTTCTAACCCTACAGGATCTTTTTTGTTTTATTTGCTAAAGTGTAGAATACTCCGGGAAACCCTTGCTGTATTGAATCTCTGGGAGAAAGAGTTGAAGTAACCAGCTATCCCCCTCAAAAATAGTCACCTCTCCCAACCGAGCCCCGCACCGTCGTGACTCAACACCCAGGTGCTTAAAGGGCCCAGACAATTTATTTCCCCAGACAACCTTTGCAGGCGGAGTTGGCCAATTTCCCCAGAACCCGGTGACAACTTATGATTGTTGGCGGACCCCGTCAGCAAAACCCCGTCAACAGACTCATCATGGGAGATTGAGTTTTGAGTGAAGTAGTTTGAGGGAATGATTTTGTTTGGTGTGTTTGTGGGAGAAAACAAGATGGAATAGGAGATTATGCTCTTCTTCTTTTGAGGAATCATAAATCTAGTCTCCTAAGCTCGCCAATCCTTTTCATTGCTTTCAAAACATTAAAGGGTCTGTTGGTTGAGGAAAAAATCTCTCGGTATGACCCAAGTGAGGAAAATTTTACGCCAATCCTTCCAACTCACTATAATAAATATGCTTCCTTGTAGGCAAAAACCTTGAAAGATGTAATCGGTTTTGTTTCTCAAATTTTGACATCATTCCTTGAACATGCTTGGTTGTGTGTAGGGTGGAGTGGCTTGAATCTTTCTTGCGAGACTACACATATTTGAGTACTCATAGGGCTATATGCCTCAATTTTTTCTTGTGCAATTCTATGGGAGGCGGTTGCGAATAGATGCCACAACATAATAAACACTTGTAGTCAAACAAACTCGATTCATCTCTGAAAGGGTGATAATCTTTGTTCAAGGAAAATAATAATTTCCCCAAGATATTCATCATTTCATGCTCACACTTGTGTTTGAATTCGGATAATATGACATCATTACTGGAGCCATAGCATGCTTGGTGATGGTCGTATTCTTATTAGCATGTGAGTGTGTACCTGAGTCTATGAGCAAACATTTTCATTCTATTCTTAGAAACTAGGGAATAGGGAAAGTGTTTGATCCTCTTAACAAAAGAACATTTCTTGATGTGTCCAAAAGACTCACTAAAAAGATAACTTCAAAAGAAAATAATAATATTCATTCCCTGACATACATGTTGTTTACAACACACTAGAAAAGTCTCATAAAACCTTTTCCGTTAGACAAATTTCACGCGTTTTAAGACATTTTCTCATTTCATGCATTTCAAGACATTTCATTTTTGGTCTATAAATGCTCGCATCTAGTTGCATTTTCTCACATTTAGGGTATTGCATCATTTTTTTCCATTCCTGCTTCATTTTTAGGGAAATTGCTCGCATAGGGTTTAATAGAAGCTCACATCTGGAATATCAAACCACGCATTTAGTGTGTCACATATAGAATAGTGGGCCCTTACACAAGTGTTTGTCAGAGAAATTTAGTACATTTGGATATTCTTTTGGCTCTTCAGCCTGGTCTTGTTGCTCTTGTTGGTCCACTTGTTGCTATTTCACAACATTATTAGGAGTCTACCTTGCATGTCTTCTTGGACTCTCATAATTGGTCTCAAAACATGTGGTCTACCCATTTATCAAAAACTCTTGATTCTTAGCTCACTATCAAGGAATTCTAACCCTCTGATGCTATATTCATTCACTTCCAAAAAACACAAGAAAACTTCTACTTGGACAATTTGAGACTCTATTTGACACTATGGGAAAACTTTGACAAAGTTGAGATCCATCTTTCATGGTTAACACAAGATGTAAAATGTATCTTGGTAACAAATTAGAAGTACCTCCTATGTTACTACAATATCATCAAGAAGAGACAACTTGTAATCCCCTAGTCAATCAAGACTCACCCGCAATGGGCACTCATCATCAAGAATGGAGTAGAGCTTTTGAGGAATACAACAATGAAGAAAACCAAAAAAATCAATACATCAGTAGTGAAGAAGAACTGCTATCAACCATCCTTTATTTGACTTGGATAGTGATGAAGACTTATCTGAGGAAGAGTACAACAAGCTTAGAAAAAGTAGAAAATTCTAAAGGACATTGGAAATAATCATTAGTGAAGACAAGGAGAAATACATCTTACATCTAACATCCCTTGGAGTCAAATTCCCTAAAGATTAGGAAGTTGAAAGACTAAAAGAGAAAGAGGTATCGACACCTATTTCTATTCTCACCAAACAATTGACCTTGATGCAAGAATAACTAGCTACACTCAAACAAGAAAAGGTCAAACCAACAAAAAAATACTCTTTGGACCACATATTTCCATTCCCTAGTGATAAGAGTATCAACATGGTTCTGTTTCCTCCCAACATGGCAAGGCCAAAATATGACAAGTACATCAGAGAAACTGATCCACATGACCATGTGAGAGAGTTTTGTGCTCTAAGCATTGAGTACATGCATGAACCTACATACTCAATGAGGCTATTTCTAGGAGGTTTAGGTGGAAATGCTATGGAGTGGTTCTCCAAACTCACACCAAGTGTGAAGTCTTTTGAGGAGTTAATACAATTTTTTGTCCATCATTGCTCCTACAATATCCAACATAACATGACCATGATGGACTTATGTAACACAAAGAAATGAATCAGTGAATCCTTTACACACTTTTTACAAAGGTGGAGCAAAATTTTTCTAGGTAATCAAGGGAAATCCCTGAATCAAAAAATATGGAAATCTTTATTAACAACTTGGTTTCCAAAATGAACTATGCATTGCAAATGCAAGATTCACCAAGCTTTAATAGGATGATCAAGAATGTCATCCATGCTGAAGATGTCATGATTAAGAAAGGAGAAATCACATTCCAAAATGATAACAAATCTACAAAATACAACAACAAGCCTAAATGGTGGGAAAAAAACAAGAATGTTGTTAATGATGGAGTGGTAGATGCATCTAATGCTAATCTTAAACCAATAGTGTTCAATCTAACTAACAACTTACAAGCGAACAAAGAGGCTAAGGAAACAACTATAATACCAAGAGAAAACAATGATAATAACAAGAGTAAACCATGGACTAGACCTCAAAGAACATTCACTCCGTTGGGAGAATGCCTGGAGATAGTTTTGAAGAAAATTTTGGATAATAAAGTTCTCACAATTCTTGATTCAAAGCCATGGGAACCATAAGCTAAACCAAGATGGTGGGACGACAATTTTTATTGTGTCTTTCATAAAAATAAGAGACATAAGACTAATAACTATGTTAAGCTTAAACATGTTGTACAAGACCTATTGAAGGAGGTAAAATCAAAGTATAAGGACATACCACCAATGAAGACCATACGACATTTAATAATACATTCCCTAACTACAAAAAAGGGGAAGCTTCCAAAAGAAAAGGAAATGAAGTAAATTATACCTAACCCAATAACGATAATGTGATCAACATGTTGGACATTAAATACAAATCAATCGATGTGATCACTATTAAAGGTGCTAATGACATGTCCATACAATCAAACGCGGTGACTCAAATCCAAGCACATGAAAGTCACGATCAAAGGAGATAAATCCTCATCCAAAAAAGTGGCATCTTCCAAAACACTAGTTGTCACAATTCCCAAACCAGTAGTAGTAAGACAAATAGTGACAATCCCATCTGCTAATTATAACTTGGTAGATAAACTATGAAGAACCTCAGCTCAAATTTCTAAATTTGAGCTACTAAAGATCTCCTTAGTGCATAGGGAAGTCCTTGAACAAGCCATACATTCTACAAATGTTCCAAAAGACATTGATTTATACAAGATCCAGGCAATGGTTAATCATGTTTCAGATACACATTACCGATATTTTTTAGAAGAAGATGAAAAATCATTGACTCATCCGCATAACCAACCCCTACAGATTGAAGTCTTGATTCACAAATCCCATGTCAGACATGTATTGATAGATGGAGGTGCAAGGTTGAACATATGCACTCTCAATATAATAAAAAATTTGGGACTTTTAGAACAAGCCATTGACTCAAGGAGTAAGATAACTATCAAATCTTATGATGAAGAAGAAAGATCATCCAAAGGACTCTTTGTTTTACCAATCATAATAGGACCATTTGATTGAAATGTAATATTTCAAGTTCTTGATCTACCATTGGCCTATAACATTTTAATAGGGAGACCTTGGATACATGAAATGCAAGAAGTACCCTCTACATACCACCAATGCATCAAATTCCCACATAATGGGGTGGAAGTAATAATTCCTGTAGATATGAGTTATACTTGCAACAATGTCAAAGAAGATAGTATGGTTCCTCATAGAAAGGAAGTCAAAAAAGAATCTATACCTAAAACATCTAAAGACATGGTGATAAGAAGCTTTGGAAAGACACTAAAACTTGAAGAAACTAGTATGGGAGAGTACAAGCTAGAAATGACTCCATCATTAATAGAACTTCAAGTATCTCCAAGATCTTATGGGAAACCTTCCTCATCTTTCACACCTACAACATCAAAAGAACAAAACATTCTTAAAGTAACTGGTATGGTTAGAGCCTCTACTTCTCAAGAGGATGAAAAAGAAGATAAAGTAGTCTTAGCTTGGCTTTACAAAGGAGAACCAAAAGAAAATGAGTTAAAAATGTGGAGATATCCCTAGAAAAGTATGGTAAAGGATATGAACTTCTCAAAAAAATGGGATATAAATGGAAGGGACCTTTAGGAGACAAAGGAAAAGGACTTGTTGAACCTATACACATGGAATTCAAAAATACCAAAGACAAATCAGGATTAGTTTTCAATAACAATTCTGAAAATCCTACTTTAAGAGATGGTCCAATATTTGATGAAGGAAGTGATAATGAAGAAGAAGAAACAACATTAGAACCATGGACCTATGAGAGATTATTGCATATTGATATAGAGTATCCATAATATCAAGGAGAAATATATGTACCTTCTTTTGTAGCAAAACAAGAGACTCATGTTCCTTTATTACCACAAGCTACTGTCCAAGAAGTAGAGGAAACAACAAAAAACTCTCAAGAAATCTCACTGATAATAGAAACTCCTAAAGAAATACCCCAACAACAAGATTTACATCCTAACTTGGGGTAGTTGGTCACAATTTCACATGTCCTAGACTTACCTCACTTTGATCTACAAGTGGGTAACAGGGTGGTACATCAGGTAACTATTGCTGAGTTTCTAAATAGATTAGATGATGAAATAACATACTCACATGACTATGAATGGGATAACCTATCTGACACTACTATGGACATTGAGATATATGTGATTCACAAATTTGTATCTCTATTAGAGAGAGGAGAGAGTTCTAACACCTCCCCTAACACTGTTGTTGTTCCAGAATCAGATGAGAAACCATTGCCTAGGATTTTTTATGGTGATATTAGTATTTTACAAGGTCTAGAGAACATTCTAAGACTACAAGAAATGGGTTCCATTTTGATGAGAGAAGAAGAAGAAAAATCAACTCATGAGTCTCTAGAGGTAGGTTTGCATATTACTAACAACGACCCTATTAATGATGATTTAACTCTTGATGATCTAAACGTTGTAGTTCACTTAATGGAACATGTCTTGTCAGTTAATAGTTTTGATGTTGACACAATGTTGTCCTTACCAAAATCTGAATCATTATCCTTGATAAACCCTGACCTAATTGATTGGACTAATTTAGATCCTACCCCTATCATGAACTTCCCTAATGACTACACTTTGGCCTATTATCTAAATGCTTGTGAACCTTATCCTTCTTCCACCAATGCAAGGAGCGTGAACATGACAGAGGAGGATATCAAGTTTCTTAGTCACAAATTGAAAAATAAAAAGATGAAAAGAACTAATAGTGAAAACCATATTGTGGCAGTATCAAATTCTAAAAAAGTAAAAATAAAAGATGTATTTGATGGTGAAAATCTCCTAGAGGCGTGAAAAGATGAGATTCTTGATATCCTCCCTGAGCACTTTCCAGAAAGATCTTCAGTTTTGATAGAACCAATAAATCCGGTTAACATGGGAACAACTAAAGCTCCACAATTTTTTCACTTAGCATAGTCCTTATCAGAAGAGGAGAAGATACAATTCAATGAGTTATTGAAAGAGAAAATGATCAATTTTGCATGGTCTTACACTGATATGCCTAGACTTGATCCTAAAATAATAATTCATTATTTATCTATAGCTCCTGGGATCAAACCTGTGAAACAGAAATTAAGAAAGATGCATCCTCATGTTGCATTAGTGGTAAATAAAGAGCTAGAAAAATTATTGAAAGATGGATTCATAAGAGTCATTACTTACACAGGATGGTTTTCTAATGTGGTACTAGTGTCAAAAAAGATAAATCTATTAGGATTTTCACAGGCTTTAGAGACTGAAACAAATAATTTCCTAAAGATGATTTCCCACTACCAAACATTGATATGATTATAGATCTAACAACGGGCTATCAGATGTGCTCACTCATGGATGGATTCTCAGGCTACAACCAGATTAAGATTGCTCATGAGGGCCAAGAGAAGACAACATTCACATGTACATCAGGGACATTTTTCTGGAATGTCATGCCATTTGGATTAAAGAATGCTGGTGCTACATACCAAAAAGCTATGACAACCATTTTACATGATATGATTCACATTAATATGGAGGACTATGTGGATGATACCTTAGAAAAATAAAAAACAAGGACTACTCATATTGAAGACCTAAGAAAGATACTAGATCACATGGAACAATTTCAACTCTGGCTTAATCCAAAAAATTGTGCCTTTGGAGTCCAATCAAGAAATCTCCTAGGGTTTATTGTATCAGCAAAAGGAATTGAGGTGAACCCTGAAAAAGTAAAAGATATACTGGAAATGCCACCTCCATGTGATCTTAGTCAAATGAGGACACTGTAAGGAAGACTCTAATGCATCAAGAGATTTATGTCACAACTAGCAGACAAAGCACAACCTTTTAATAAGCTATTGCATAAAGGTGTCACATTCAAATGGGACAAACATTGTGAAAAAAATCAAAGAATTAAAGGATTACTTGGCTACTCCTCCCATTCTCATGGCACCTATTCATTTAAAGTCATCACTTCTATATATCTCAGCTATGGCTACATCACTGGGAGTACTGCTAGCTCAAGAAGATGAAAATATAAAGGAAAGAGTAATCACTATCTCAGTAGGACTATGGTGTTTTATGAACTCAATTACAATATAATTGAAAAGGCTTTCTTAGGAGTTATCTTTAAATCATAGAAATTGACACATTATATGTTGTTACACATAGTAAAACTTATTGCAAAGATAGATCCTATTAAATATATCTTAAAAAAAACATAAATAACATGAAGGCTAGCAAAGTGGTCCTAATTTTAAGCAAATTTGATATTGAGTATGTGGATAGAAGGGCTATTAAAGGAGAAGTACATAGAAATCAATTAGATGATTCACCCTTGCAAGATGACGCACCTTTGATAATTGAATTTCCTAATGAAATGATCATGCATTTAACAGAACATCCATGGAAGATGTATTTTGATGGCTCTTTTACACAAAAAAGGATTTGGAGGAGTTTTATTCATCACTCATCAAGGCTACAAGTTACGCACGACATAAAAATTTATTTTTCCATTCAAAAATAACATTTCTAAATATCAAGCATTGGTGAATGGTCTTAAGTTAGCTATGGATGGAAGATCATAGAGTTACATGTGTATGGTGACTCCCAACTTATTATTAACCAAGTAAATGGAGACTATCAGACTAAAGATGAGAAGTTGATGCCTTATAAAAAAATGGTTGAAGACTTGAAAAAGTACTTTGTCTTTGTCACATTCCAGCAAATTCTAAGAATTGAAAACAAAGTTGCAGATGCTATGGCTAGATTGGAATCCATGTTACAACTAGAATAACATCAATTCCTCTATGAATTCTTGGTGGATGAATTTTCCTATCCAACTTTTGATCCACCTGAGTATCAAGTAATTTGTACTTTAAATTCCCAAGACCAATCTTGGTATGCCAAACTCATTTCCTACCTTACTAACCAAACTATACCCAATGGCCTATCAAGGAATGAAAAATGAGCCTTAATTAGGACAACATCATGTTATGTCCTCATTACTAATAACTTATATAGATGAGGTCTCGATGGTACAATTCTGATGTGTTTACAACAATAAGAGTCAGATCACGCATTTAAAGAGGTTCATGAAGGTGTATGTGGATTGCACTCAAATAGCTTTTTCACTAGCTAAAAAACTAATGGGAGTTGGCTATATTGGCCCATGATAGTGAAAGATGTTGTTCTATTTTTGAAAACATGTCACAAATTCCAAACACGCGGAAATTTCATCCATTCTCCTTCTAGAGAACTCATACAATTTATAACACATTGGCCATTTCAGCAATGGGCCTTTGTTTTGGTTGGACAAATTTTTCCTAATTCATCAAGTGGACACAAGTACGTCATTATGACCACTGAGTATTTCACTAAGTGGGTCAAGGTCATGCCACTAATCAAAGCCACTGGAAAACAGGTGGTGATGTTCATCTTGAACTACATCATTTGTAGGTATGGGATACTCTCTTCTATTGTAATAGAAAATGGGGGTCAGTTTAAAAACCAAGACATCGAAGACCTTTGCACATAGTTTCACATCACCAAGCATTGGTATTCAATCTATTATCCGCAAGGTAATCGACAAGCTGAGGCATCAAACAAGAACATTCTTAAAATCTTACATAGAACTGTGAGTAAGTCTAGCATAGACTCGCATGTGCAACTAAATCTGGCCCTATGGGCCTACAAAACAAGTATTAGAACACCAACCAGAGCCATGCCATTTTCTCTAGTCCATGGTACAAAAGTAGTGCTTCCTATTGAAGTAGAAATTTCATCTTTGTTGGTATCTCTCCAAGGTCTTGTTACTAATGAACAATATTGCATTGACATGATTAATACACTAGACCTCCTTGATGAGCGCAGAAAATAAGTGTTGGATCATCTCAAAGTCTACCAAAAACAAATGTCAAAAGGATACAATAACAAGGTCAAACCTTGACAATTTCAAGTGGGGGATCTCATTCTAAAAGAGAATCCTAAAAACCATCCAAATACAAAACAAAAAGGAAAGTTTGAACCCAACTAGCTGGGGCCTTATGTCATTACCACAACTTTTGGCACTAGAGCATATTAGTTAGCTACACCTGAGCAAGATGTTCTTCCTGATCCCATCAATACTCTACATTTGAAGCGGTTCTATGCTTGATATCTAGATAGCAGAACCAGTGCAGTGAAAATTCTTATAAAATATAAAAAAAAATCAAAAAATTGATACTGAAGAAATCCAAAAATAGCGGAAAAAGCCCTGAAAAGGGTATCCTTGGTGAAAACCTGGCAAACAGGCACCTTGATACTAACAAAAAAAAAAAGAATAAAAATTTTTTGAAAAAGAGAAAAGTGCCTTGGCAAAAACTTGGCAAACAAGCGTCTTGGTAAAAAAAATTAAAATCTTTGCCGAGTGGTGAAAACCTGGAAAATAGGCATTACTTGTACTCTATGCTCCATCTATCAATGCACTAATGATAGTAATCCTTCACAATCACAACTATGCTATTGGTTGATTTTGATACCGTACAAATGTCCTATCCTTTAATTGGATTGGTTTGCATTTGCACCTTAGGAATAGTCATTCTGCACTAGGGGCATCTTTGCTAGCATGTTAGTTTGCATCTCCTAGGTTATCCTAGGTTTCTGTGTAGGATGGTTTGCCTCTCAAAAATAGTATTTCTCAATACTTGCATCAAAACATCACTATAAAAAACAAAGGTGTTTCTTCAACACTAGCTACCTATAAAAGACATCATACTAGTGTTTCTCAACACTTTAATCAAACACTTTAAATGTACTAGTGTTTCTCAACACTTTAATAAACCAATGTTCCTAAAAACTACAATGGATTGTAATTGCTGACAAAGTTAATCTCATACACTCATACATGCAAAACATATTACTTGATTCCAAAATTTGATTGATGAATCTCTATTGCGCTTGAAAAATGAATTCAAAATATTTCTCAATGCTACTTAAACACATAGACTCATATTGGTTTGAGTATTACTCTTTTATGTTCCCATGATGTTTCAAACTAGGGGCATCTAAGCTGTTATAAATTTTCTTTGATTGATTATCAATTGGTGATTGTTATGTCTTTTGAGTTACTCCATGACATCTATTCAAGGACAAAGAGTCGCAAGGATAGGGGGCATAATTTTTTTTTGTTTTTCTATGTATGGTGATTGTTTCAATGATCCTATAAATTTGATCTAACTTGGATGTTTATGGTAAGGGCTGCCAACATGGCTGTAAACTACAGTGAGGTTGAACCAATTTCCTTGTCTTTTTTCTAAATCTGAATCTTATTAAAGTGTACGACACATTATGTAGACAAGGATATGAATACTGAAGGTCATTGCATGTCACATATCTTACATTACACTTGAACAAAACCTAATTCTTAATAGTAAAAGGAGATAACTAACTTGTCATCCTAGCTTCTATGCCTTGATGTTTATATTTATTTCCAACATTGTATCTAATAAACATAATATTCATACTCTCATAATACTAGTGGGTATTAGTGACAGTTGTACTATCAAGTAATGCTTGTTAAAAAAATGTCCAATGATGATAAAAATGCTACAATGTATACAAATTAGTGACAGTCCTAAGAGTCTGCATGTAGACCCATTTAGAGATTGCTTGATTTATTTTTGAGAACAACATAAGGACTTGAGGTCAAAATGATTTCTTGGTTCATCTGAAGTTCAAGTTAAAATTACTTAATCTATATTACTGATATTAATGTTGTTGCATATCCATGACATACATTCTGCATTCATCCATGAGAAAGATAAATATAAACAAATAAAGAATTCATGCATTGCATTTACTTTTACATCCTAAGTGCATCCATACATATACTTGCATAAAGAAAATCTCAAAAATAGACATTTGCATATTCACTTAGTATCATTGAAACACATTTATATATCAGTCATAAATCAAAGAGCATAAATGATGTCATCACATAAAACTAATCAAACTCATCAAGAGACCGTGATCATAATCACATGTGCATCACATCTAAAAATCTATCAAAGAAAGGAGAATCCATGAACATGTCAAGAACAGGAACAACTATCTTAGATATATCAATGATGTAACAACTAAAAAATATGTGGAAACATGTACAAAAGAGTATCTGAATATCAGTGTGAAATAGATATACATGTATAAAAATTTGTAGTACAATAGATGATCAAAACATGATCAATATATACAGATGTCTCAAACTATATCACAAAGTACAAAATCAAGACTGACTGCCACCCTCTCCCTAATCTGGAGAAGGAGGAGGTGGTGGTACAAAAGGAGCTAGTGGAGGCATCGCCCCCTCAGAATTTTGTGTTATATGAGAATAAGAAGGATCTCTTTGTCCCTCTAGAACTGTAGCATGATATAAACCAAAGTAATAAGTAACACACTGACCCTAGTGTGTAGCAGTACAAGCCTTTATATCTCTCTCTACTCTCAAGCGCTCAAGATGTGCATCTCTATCTGCTAACAATGCCTCTAAAGTGGAAACTCTAGCTTTGAGCTACTCACGCTCTCTCTAACACTAACATAAGCTGTCCCCATCCCTACCAGAATCTATTCTACTATCTCTAGGTGGACCCTATCCACTAGGCACATGTCCTAGAGATCTATGCTGCTGCTGCTGTATGAATTTCTCTCTAGTAAGTAAAGGACCATGATCTCTCCGTGGAGGCCCAAACATAAACCAAGTTTGTTTTCCCTCTTCACTTCTACTTGCACCCACTGCACCACCACCCATGTCATCCCCAGTATCATCTCCATCATCCAGAGGTGGGCACCTACCATCCCTCCATCTCTAACCTCACCTCTCCCATCTCGTTGGGCTCTGCCTCTGCCTCTGACTAGTCAGTCATCTGCAGGATCATAATCTAAGGGATCCTCTATGCGACGAATAGCCTCATCAGGAGCTATAAATATTGGAAAAGGATACTGTAACATATAGGCGAGATACCCATCACACTAACCTATATCTATACCCTCTAGGAGAAGGTCTCACCCAAATGCAACCATCCGACTGATAGATTGTTGTGCAGTCTCATATACTAGCCAGGCTCCCCACACTGACTCCTCATGATGGATATGGGCATATACTGTCATGTCTTGACATTTGCCCTGTACTTGGCCATACTATCTCACAACACCTGCAATATCAAACCACTCTATAATGTAGTGGGTCCACCCAAACAGGTACCTACTCTGAAAGAAATATGACATTTACCACTTATCTATGGCCCACTCCTCACAATCAAGATACAGTCTCCATATCACTACTGTCATGTCATCAAATAATCAATGCCAGTAATCTGCCTTGCCTAGATGGGGCTACTGAATAACACCAGAGTACATATATACGTAAGGCTGATGAACTACTCGCTACCTATCAACAATCAACCATGTCACAAGGATATTATCCTAGGCCCAAAATATCCCTACAGTCATGTTGCGGGAATACTGATAAACAATCTCATAAATCTCTCTGTATATGTGGGCTAAAATAAAGCTACCCCAAGCAAATCTCTGAGGTGATCCTATAATTTTCTCTAGAATATCTACCCATCTACACATGAATCCGTGTTGTCCCCTATCAGGCATGAGGATGCCTCCGATCAATCCGGTGAGGTATACAAGCATTAGATCATAATGATTGCACATATAGTCCTAGGTCCAATATAATCATACAATGGTTAGATCTCTAAAGTATCTCTGGGCTGACACAATAGTGTTAGTAGAACTATACTCAAACTATACCTCCTGACCCATAACAAGAATCTGTAAGATACACCACATGTCCTTTGGTATGACTTTCATCTCATGAGTTGGGAGATGAAAGGTGTTATGCTCTGACTACCATCTCTCAGAAAGTGCAGTCAATAACCCTTGAATTCACCCTGATATCAGGTAAATCTATAAGATACACTAATCCTACTCAAGCTATGGTCTATAGCTATGAATTTGTCAAAGATTGTGATAAGGCAAGGACCCAGCCTGGATGAGGACCTCGGAATAACACAACCTTGAAGTCAATCTATAAAACATACATCACATAAAGGTTCAATTAAGTGTATTACTAAGGCAACTAAGTAGAAAAACTATTAGATATGTACTTTTAGCCTTCAGAAGGAGACATAGAGTCATAAATAGAAAAGGCTAACTCAATTTTTACAGGTTGTAATCCTTTTTATAGGATGCGATACAAGATTTTTGAGATACGATGGGGCACATGAGAAACGATCTCATTTTAATAGGATGCGACATGGCCATAGGGTATGATCTTGTTTCAACATGATTCAACAACTTTCAAAGTTCAAACAACAAACACCCCATTCCATACATATCTAAAAAATAGGGTGTGATCCAAAAATTTCCCGATGTGACACAACAATTTTGGTAAAAACAAGATGCGATGCGGGATCAACCGAATGCAATCCCATATATAGGATGTGAAGAAAAATTGAAAGCCCTATAAGTATTGCAAAAATTGACAAAAATGAAAACTGAAAACATGGAAAGGTAGGTTTTTAGGTACTTACCAGGGGTGCATAATCAGCTAGGTGTAGATGGTGATGAGAGAGTTGGAATCAATGTTTATGCATTGGGACCACCATCTTGTCTGCAGAGCTCTGAAATTATTAAAGATAAAATTGAAAATGAGTGGGCAAAAAGTAAACTTTGGAATATATGTTGAACTTTTTAAGCTATTTAGGAGCTCCATAAATCTTCCTAGAGTATCAAAATTCCATTTTGTTCCTTTTTGATATATCAAGAATGAAATCTAACATGCAGATGATGTTTTTAATAGCACAATACACATTTTGCAACAACTTCCTAAAAAACTACAAAATTGCTATACATGATCCAAAAATGATTTGCAGGATTTACATAATCATTTTTGTGGGTTCTCTACCATCAAAATGTACATTATTCATGAAAATCTTGGTCCTACATCATTTATTAGACTAAAAACTCACATTTTCATGTAATTAACTTGGTAAAATTGTGTTTTCTCTTAACACACCTTCACCTCTTCAATTCTTCTAATTTATTCTTTCTCGATTCAATTGATCAATTCAAGTGATATATTATTCTAAAGAGGGATTTATTCATTTTCTTTGATTTCATTCCCGAGGGGGCATGATCACACTTAAATCAATCATAGTCTTTCTCAAAAAGCATTAAAATGACTTCGTCATCAAAAGACTAAGGGCATGGAAGTTTCCCTCGACTAAGTCGAGACTATTGGATGGAAGGCTTCGGTTCTCACAAGATGGATATCTTATGTATGCATATTCTCATATCCTTGTTAAGCTCCTGGCGACTTCATACTAATGTTCATTAAATCAAGTGTAGAGTCTGTATTATCAATTCTCGTTCGACAACCAACTTCAGAATTGATACCTCAGAACTCCTAGCAGCTTTGTACTAACTTTCATTCGATCAAGTTCAGCATCAATATTATTGATTCTTGTATAAAAATCAAGTTTAGAATTGGTATCTTCAAGATCTTTGTTGACCTTTGTTTGATCAAGTTCAAATTCAATACTATCACTCTTAGTTCAATCAAGTGTGAGACTTATCTCATCATACATTTCATTCAATCAAGTGCGGAATTCTCAAACTTTCTGAAGTCAACATCAAAACTTTCTTTTAATCAATGCATTTCTCGCACATTAATTTAAAGAAGGGAAAATGTAACCACCCTAATTTGGTTCGCTCTCACCATAGACCCTATTTTCCCTAAGTGTGATCATACCCCTAATTATGTCAAGAAAATTCTTTGATTAATTAACATAATTTATTTAAATAAAATTTAATCTCCTAAGTGATTAAATCAATAAAATAAGTTAATTTCCTTAGCCAATTAAATCAAATCAATTCAATTAAATAAAAAATAATCAAATACATGGCTAAAGTAATTAATAAAAAGGAATTAAATAAATCATAATTACAACTCCTTATTGTCAAAAGGGAAAGTCAAATCCCTAGCCAATAAGAGATAAATCACTTAGATCACCTCACATGGATCACCAAAGATTCAATCTCCACCTCTCTTCCACTTTTTATCCTAACCTCTCATTCCTCAAATTCTTATGTAAATGGAATGAACTTTGAGGTCAATTGGCCCATAATTTGAGAATTGAAAAGTAAACTTATGTTGCTCATATTCTTAGAGATCTTTATGCATTTTACCTCATCTTTCTTAGAAATTGTTATAATATTTCATTTGGAGCTTTAAAAAGAACTTTTCTTGAGCATTGTAGATTAAATTCTTTAAATATTCCATTCTAAGAATGTATATGTCACTAATTAATGCATAATCTAAGGGCACATTATATCATTCTTCAAAATCTTGTTAGATAGGACGCAATAGGTCAATTTTAGTGATTGATATACATACTAACTCCTATTTTTCATGTTATATCACTAATGCAATAACTTATTGAAGTGTTGTGTTGTAGGTAACAAATACCCAAAATAACACACATAGTAATCACTTCCAACCACTTGGGATCGGTTGCGGAAGTTGGAAACTTGTCTATAAATGCCTAGGAATGACTGGGAAAGCATAAGTAAGGATTAGAGAAGGGATTGTACGGCCTATAGGCTTAAAATGCTATAAAATTCATAGTTTCTTGCATATTTTGATATCTTATTGTAATAATTTCATGTTTTGATCAATTTTGTGTATTATAGGATGTATTTGAAGGTGTTTGATCCATCTTAGAAGGATTTCATTCCAAAGTTTTCTTTCATATAGTCAAAGTGTTGTAGATAGTTAGAGGTTGTTTCAGAATTGGTTTTGAGGGATTTCTACTCTACTAGGATTTATATTTGTGTCATTGTTCTGATCCCTCTTCTCCTTTTAGATCGTATTTATTATAGGATTTTATTTTGTATCTATGGCCCCAGCCACTACTAGATGAGCAATTGATATTGGTTCTATTTTGGTGATGGATAATGGCGCCTCCAAGCAAGAGACCTCATAATTTTGTGCCTAAAGTGTTTCACGAGGTATGTCTTAGTGTGATATTATTTTGGCCATTCATGATTTTGATGATGCTTGTTCTTGGCTTGAAACACATACTCTTAAATTGGCTATTTTCTGGGTTGCAACCCTCCTGAAAATGTGATTCAGGATTGGGTTGTGAAAGCCTCGACTCCTCATGGAATCTGTTTGGATGGTAGTCAGAGTCTCACCAAAGGCTTTTTTTTTCTTTTCCAATCCAACTCATGTGGATGTCATTGTTTCCAAAGGACCCTGGAATATTAGGGCTTCCCTTTTAGTTTTCCAACGTTGGTCTCAAGACTTTTCTGTCTCTGATGATAAGAAACTAAAAGTTCATGTGTGGGTTGAGTTCCCTGGTCTCCCTCTATCTCATTGGCCTTTCATGCATGCCATTGCGCAAAATCTAGGTAGGGTTATTTGTAGTGAGCATGATCATTTTCTCAATCCTCATCCTCAGAAGAGGCTTTGTATTGAGGTTGACCTTTCCAAAGACCTTAAGGAGTCTGTTGAGATTCACATTGGTGAAACCATATTCTCTTTGAAGGTTCTTTACCTTAACCTTCCCAACACATTTTATTGCTGTCAATCCACAGAGAACAAGATCAAGGACTGCCCTTTAACAGTTCCTTGTCCCAAAATTGCTTCCAAGGATTCTTGTTCATGACCTGTTGAGCCTGGAAAAAAAGAGGACACCAAGAAAGATGATTGGGTAACGGTCAATCGCAAGAACAAGAAGACCAAACCTTCCACTTTGGCTTCCACTTCATAGCCGCCACCTCCTCTTTTAAAGGATCAATTTTCTTCTCCTGTTGAGACTAATAATACCATTTCAAACCCTAGGAAACAGGGGAAGGAGAAATTTGATGCTAGTACCAACTCTCCTTGGGTTCACGCACCTCAGGCAACTTCAATGATTTATGTGCCTCCCATTTTTCCACTCTTGCAGTGCTGTTGGGTGTGCTGAGGTTGCGCTAGATGGCATTTCAATAAAATGTAGGAATATTTCTATAGAGCCTCCTAGGCATGATTTCTCTCCAGATTATTTTTTGAATAGTTTTTCTTCCCTTGGGGATGGTGATGGTATGGAAGACACTTTTTTCTCATGAAGTACATCTCATGGAATGTAAGGGGTTTGATAAACTTGCCCAAAAAGTATTATGTCAGGGATGTGCATCGTCGTGTTAGTCATATAGATGTGTTATGCCTCCAAGAAGTAAAAATTACTAGTTTTTTTCTTAATGTTGCCTGCAAGGTTATTTGGCATAAAAGCCTTGCCCTTTGTTCTCAACACAAAGATGGTCGAGGTGGAGTTGTTACTCTCCTTTCTCCTTGATGTCATTCTTTTTTAATCAATTATGGTTCTGATCCCATGCAAAGATATGTGTGGGCCAATTTCATTATTGAGAATCATTCTTTTGGAATATTTAATGTTTACGCTCCCAATGATGCTATTGGGAGATCTCAACTTTAGCATTGGCTTGTAGATTCTCTACCACCTGAAACTTGGATTTTTTGTGGTGACTTTAATATGGTTGAAGTGGCTTCTAACAAAGATGACATTTTTCCTTTTCATTGACAGTTGGTGACCGAAAAGCCTAGTATTACATGCATAATAAATTGGGTCTTTTTTATCCCAACATAGGTCTCTACCGATCTGATGGAGTTTGGCACACATGGTCTAAATTTAGAGCCTCTTATGAAAGAATCCATAAACAGCTTGATCGTTCCATGATTTTTACTCAATCATTTTTCTCTTTTTCCAAAAAACAAGCCTTGTTGGTTACTCCTCTTGTTGATGTGACCTTGTCAGATCATTTGCCCATTCAATTTAATATTGTTTGGAAGACAACTAAGTCTCGACCTCCCACCACTCAATTCTTTACCTAACTATATTGATCAGATTTGATACATTAGAATTAATTAACTTTAGTCTATTGCATTCAATATATATTTAACATGCTTTGGATCAGATTCTAATATGGTTAATGTGTTACGATAACTATCATTAGTTATACATAACTATTGTAATTGACCTAGTCAATACTATTCATAAGTGATGAACGTGTTACTATAAATATCATACGATTACAATAACTACCGTATGATAGTTATACGCAACACAATGTTGTTACAGTTATAATATATGATTTAGTGTGTAATATTTAAACTTGGATTATTCTATAAAACTATAGTTACAAAAGGGCATGTAAGACATGAATGTACGTCGCTCATACCATGTACGCTCATGTCTCTACATATATATTTGAATGAAATATGTTGATCAGATTTGATACATTAGAATTAATTAACTTTAGTCTATTCCATTCCATATATATTTAGCATGCTTTGGATTAGATTCTAATATAGTTAATATGTTTCAATAACTATCATTAGTTATACATAACTATTGTAATTGACATAGTCAATATTATTCATAAGTGATGAATGTGTTACTATAACTATCATATGATTACGATAACTATCATATGATTGTTATACGTAATACAATGTTGTTACAGTTATAATATATGATTTAGTGTGTAATATTTAAACATGGATTATGTTATAAAACTATAGTTATAAAAGGGCATGTAAGACATGAATCTATGTGGCTCATGCCACATATGGTCATGTCTCTACATTGTCTCCATGTGAATCATATTTCAGTAGGGTTAGCAAAATTTTACTGTCGTTACTAAGTTTACAAAATCATATAATCATCATTCAATAATTCTTAGATAAATAATAAGTATAAATATTAATGAGATTATAATTATAAGTATAAATATTTAATCAATATGAAACCATAGAATATATCTATTAATAAATTATATTCCCTAATTGAATCATAAAAAAAGGTTTTGACATGAAGCAAAGTGGAAATGTACACAAGCATGGAAGAGTTAGGATCGAAGCAAGATTGTTAACGAGCATGGAAGAGTTAGGATTTTAGGATGTAGGGGAGGATGCTACTTCAGAGGATGAGGAAGACGATAAAGATGGGTGGTGGGGAGTTGCCACTAGGGTTCGACTGTTGGCAGTTTTAGTGTTGGTGGGTTAGTGGTGTTGTGTTTTCTTTGGGAGAGGTTTTGTTCTTAGTGTTTCCCTTTTGTCTTAGGCTTGACTTGATCCAGTTTGATCCTTTGTGGTATGTGTGGTGTTGGATGCTTTTGTGCATCACGAGTGCTTAGATTTGGCTCATTTTGATTGTTGGGATTTTTGTGGCGTGTTTTGCCTCTCACTTTTTTTTGCCTCTATTCCCTGTTGAATTCTTGATTGCTTCTCTTTCTTTGGTGTGGCCGAATTTCAGACCAGTTTTGGTTCTGGTTATTTTTTCTCACTTTGAGGATACAAAGGAGAGTGGTTTAGAAGGAGTAGCTAGGTCTTTTCCTGTCCTAGTTGGCATTTTTGCCTCTTCTTTGGCCTGGTGTTGTGGAGGTCTTTGACTTGTTCCTCTCCCTTTTTCCAAGATATTCTTTGGAGGTGAGACTCGATTATTTTTTCTGGTTTGGTGGAGCAATGAGTGTTCTCCTATGGGCATTTTTTGTTGCGTAGTTTGGCGGATTGCGATTTTGTTTCTAGGGTTTGTCTTCTTCCTTTTCATTGGTGGCACTATCTAATGTTGTGGTTATTTAGATGCTCTAAGTTTCCAAGGGCTCATCTTGAATCTTGTGTGTTTTCTTGGGAGGTTTTGGTAAATGTGTTGTCCCATGTCTAAGCTTGTTGCATCCTGTCTTGTGGGCTTTTTTTTATTTTACCTGGTTATTTTCTGGCGATGCTCATTTAGAGGCAGAGTGTCTCCCTATTTAAGTGGGGTTCCTTCATATAACCATTCAAAATTTTAATCTCTTATTGCCTCCTTCCTCCTCTCTCATTTTTTCTATTAAGGTGGTAGAGTCTCCAATGGAGGTGGGGATTTGTTGGATGGGAGAGGTGGATTATTTCTGTATGTTGTCAATCCTTGTTGTTAGTTACAAGGAAGTGAGTATGTTTTGGATATTGATGTTCTAACTATATTTCTCTTCCTTTGCTAACACTATTGAGGTGGAATCCTTTTCTTTTGAGGTAGATAGGAGTGCTACAGTTGAGGAGTTGATTTGTGTTGAGATGATCTTTCTTCTTCTTGTTGGCTGGTTTTGGGAGACACCTTAAGGGCCAAGTTAGTTTGGGGAGCCAATTTAAAACCCAAGTTTAAGGTTAAGAGAGCCTTTCAAAACCCCTTGAATCACTTCCTTGCTTGGATTAATGATAAAATTCAGCTATGGTCAGACCATGCATCAAGGTTTATCTCTATGTCTCTAAATTTTGAGACTTTTTGAGCCTTTTTAAAACAAAACATGTCAAGTTTTAGGTGCCTAAGAAAAAATCCTTATTTCTTGTCATAAGGTTAATTGAGCCTGCTAAAACCCTTGCCTCTTTCTCAAGGTTAAGAGATCCTTCTAAAAATAAATAAATTATAATCCCTAATTATGGACTCCATTTATTGATGACCTAAAACTAAACTTGTAACCAAATAGCAATTGAGAATGTATTATGATATATGTTTGTATGAGTTACAACATAGGAGATTTATTAAATGTAACAAATTTAAGTCTTATTTTAAGGGGGGGCATTTAATATTTGATATCAATTATAACTAATGAGCCACACAATTAACCAAAATGCTAACTTAATATCAATCAAACTATTGAATATTACCCCTATAATTTCATGTAAAGAAACTATTGATGGCAATGAAGACTATTATATGTTAGTAATGAGAATCACATAGATCACCCTAGTCTATGTTTTTGATAGATAAAGCAGCAAGAGGGTGCTGGCGCATGGAACAGAGGACTAGTAGCACATTAACAACATATTAATGGAACTAGTCAAAGCCGGTATAACATTTTAATAGAATAACAACATAATCACCAAATCTAATTCTGCCCCTATCAAAAACATAAATCATAGTACTAATCCACAGGATTAAACCATAGTTCTTAAGATGAATAGTATCATAAAAAGTATCGGTTATAAGCCATGCAGGGCTACACAAAAAAATATAAAGACTAACATTATCCCAAACCACAAAATAGGGGATCCGAGGGCCAAGCCTAGCCAAAATTAACCCACACATAGACACCAAAGACTAGTTCTTCCCACCCAGCTGTTTACACAATAGGGTCCTAGCCCACTCCTCTTGCAGAAATATGAACAAATATTTGTTGTCCTTGTCTGCTTCTAGCCTGTTGCCCGCCAGCTTCTCCTGCACATTACAGAGGGTCGTAGCCGAAGCATGCATGACCTTTAGGGAAAATTTGTAGGTCCTCATGCAATGGTTCATCAGGTCCTACATATTCTTCTTAAATTCCACAATATCCTTGTCCAAATTTGAGAACCTCCTTTTGAGGATGCCTGTAAATTTTTTTTTGTCCTCCATGGCCGTGGTATGGGGCTACTGAGGAGGACTCGGGGGTGGGGTAGGGTTATTGGGGGTTTCCATGGTTTGTTGGGGGTTGGGAAGAGGAGTGTTACCAGTCCTAGGGGGACTCATATAGCCTTTCAAGGGACCATTCTTGGACTCAGTGGAGTTGGAGTCATTTTCAGACAGGGAAATCTCTTTAGAGGCCATTTCCATCATCCAAATTTTACACTGTTCCTTGGAAATTCTATTTGACCTCTGACGACCCAAGCCACTTAAGTCCACCTCCAGATTAACTTGGCTCTCCATCATTTTTCATTTTTTGGGCCTATAATCAGTCTCAGGAGTGTTGTCAACCTCTTTCCCCTCTTTATACTCCATAGACTCAGAGATATACGACTCCTCCTGACCCTCCTTCCTACTAAGAGGGTTTTTAACACTTTTTTGTGGGTTGTACCCTTTTTATCAGCCAACACAGGCTCCTGGGTGATACAGATGGAGTGGGAGGAGCAATGGGTGGAATTTTCAGTTTTGGCCAGGGGCTCCTCTTGGGGCATCATCTGGATAATAAGAGGGGGTTCGGGTGTCGGGAAAATAGCTTTGTGAAATTGGTAGAGGCAGAGGAGGAGGCCTTGATGGAGGATAGCTCTATCAGGGTTGCCTTTAATATCAAGGACATTACTTTCCATAGAGTGCAAAAGATAGAAAGGAATGGAAATTAAATCCTTGTTCCTAATATGATTCAGGAATGGTAAGTGGTAGTTGTAAAACATAGTGAACTTACTTTCTAGTGTGAAGTACTTCATTGCAATGAGACAAATTTTTGGCCAAAAGTCTGGCAGCTCCTCTCTGTTGAATCCCCCATGTTTTCTCACCAGCAGCTCACCGTCCTTGAAAAATTGTTTGAGGCTGGTAGGGTCGATAGTCTGACTGGTCTTTTTCTATTTCCTCCCCACCATCGGGAGCCCCATCACCTTGGCTATGACCTCTTCATTCAGCTAGAAGTGAATGCCCCCAATCGAGACACTCTTGTTGTTCTAGGAAGAGACAAATTGTTTGGAGATTCGCTTGTCATTCCCACCTTTCATTCTTTCCATGAAACCCCATATGCTAGTTTCTTTGCAGTAATGAGTGACCAACGCATCAGAAGTGAAAGCCTCATCGATGTTATCAGGCTCAATGCAGAGAATGTTTCCTCCCATTTCAAGAGTCTACTCCTTTGGCACCATAATATCTTTGAAATCTAAGAGCTGAACATTTTTGTAGGCCATAAAAATCACTTATTTTCATAAAGCCTTTCTGACAAAAGCTTAAACATAAAATGTTGGTCTTGAAAATTTTGGAAAATGGGCTTCGTACTGCCAGATCTAACAGATCTCCAGGTGCCATTAATAGAAATAATAGCAATAATACCAAGGATAGCCAAAAAACCCTTTGATTCAAACAACTCTTACTCCTCACATTCAAAAGGTAATGATAATTATTTATGGGAATTTGAGTTCTCCTTTTCGTAATCGCAAAAATCACCTGAACACACTAGCACATGATCGAGTAAGGATTCGTAATGAATATGACAGCCTGGCACATTTAAACAGTAATATTCATTTCTCCCATGATGAGTTGCTGAGTCACGAGAGGTAAGTCACTAATCACCCTCCAACTATTGAGTTTGATTTGTTTTAGGCCAATTTCTACCATTGAGTCAGCAACTGAATTCCCCTCTCTATATGTGTGTCCTATAGTCGTACGCTGGAAGCTATTGAGAAGCTCACAGATCCCCATAATGATAGGTCTAGCATGCCATCCTATACTAGCACTAGTATTGATGGTCTCAACAAACACTTTGGAATCCCCCTCGATTTCCAGTAGTTTGAGGTTCATTTGTTTCATGAATTTAATCCCACAGAGAAGGGTCATTCCTTCCGTCTGGGTGACAGTGCAGTTATGGATAGGCCCAGCATAAGCTAGCAGGAAAGTACCATTATGATCTCTCAACACATTGCCCCCTCCATGACCAAGATTATTTACCACCCCATCAAATTTTAATTTTGTCCATCCTCTGGGAGGGGCGGTCCATCTAGTAGCATTTCTAGCTATCCTTTTTACATCGTTGAACCTGGAGAACCCATCTAGCAGGTTCCAGCTATTAGCAATTCTAACTTCCTAGGCAGTAGGAGGATAGGAGGGGAGCTTCCATTTAGCCATCTTGGCATTCTCACACAGGAGCTTAGTACCAATATGGAGATAGGTCTCAGGCCGGTTACTATTTTCTCTAAAAATCTTGTTGTTCCTTTCCTTCCAAATGGTCCAGCATATGTGGGGGGGAAGCATACGCTAGAGAAGTTGGAGTAGGGGGTTGTTGGAAGGGGATCTCCACTTGTTGAATTGATGCACTTCTCTGCCAAGGGCCCACAAGATACCCAATTTACCGATAATCCCTTGCCAAATGTTGGTGGCATAGTCACAATGGATGAATATGTGGTATACCATTTCTTCCTCATTCTTACATAGGACACATCTATTTTCCATGGAGAAGCCTCTTTTTATGATATTATCTTGGGTTAGGACCTTACCTTGCATTAGAGTCCACAAGAAAAAATTTATTTTTGGTGTGAGCTGAGGGATCCAAACCTTCTTCCAGTCCCCTGGGTTACTCTCCTCCTTTAGAAGTAGGTTGTAAGAAGATTTAATAGAGAAAGTACCAGCCTGGGTGGGGGCCCAGATAATAGAGTCATCACACCCTAAAATTTTGATATTAGTCAGGTTTTCCATGAGATCCTTGGCCAAGTGTTGTAGGTCTAGTCTGTCCCTTAATTGATTAGGTATATCCATCCATTCTCTACCATTAATGTAGCTGGAGACTCTATTACCCAGGTTAGGTCTGAGATAGTCCATAAGGGGTTTGAATCTGTGGCCCAAGTTAGGTTGATTTGTAATTTAGTGGTCATTCCAAAATCTGATGGATCTCCCATTTCCAATTTGCCAAAAAGCTCATTTAGACAGAAGGGTCTTACATTTACATAAGTTCATCCAGAGTTTGGATCCATTGGGGAGGTCACTATTATGGAACATCCTCCCATAGGGATGTCCTTGGAGGTACTTAGCTTCCATTAATCTACACCAGTATGATTTTCCCTCTATGAGCTTCCATGCCACCTTCGTAGTAAGGGCCTTATTCATCAGACCTATTTTTCTTAGACCTAGGCCACCCATTCTTTTCAGGAGGTAGACAATGTCCCAATTGACAAGCAAAATCCTACTCTTTTCTTCAGACCCTGCCCACAGAAAGGTTCTCTGAATCCTTTCAATTTTATCGGCCATGTTGCTTTTGATTTTAAAGAGGGATAGGAAGTAAACAGGGATCCCTTGGAGAGTGGAGGCCACTAGTTGAAGTTTACCAACATTTCTTAAAACCTTCCCCTTCCAACCAGCAAGTTTCCTCTGGGTTCTTTCAAGGATGGAATTATTGAAATCTTGGGACACCTCTTTGACCGTGAGGGGGAGGCCAAGGTAGGTAGAAGGGAGCGAGGTTGCCAGACAACCCAGAATTTGAAGCACCTTATTTTGTAACTCCATGAGGGTATTGAAGAAGAACAACCTGCTCTTTTGATATTTAATACACTATCCAGAAGCCCATGCATAACTTTCAAGGATTTTTTTCCATTGTCTGGCCTCAATCACTAAAGAATACCCAAAGAGGAAAGTGTCATCTACAAACTATTCTAACACCACCTGAGGAAGGGTAGAAGAAAGTTTGATGCCTTTTATTCTTCCCATAACAGACATCATACATAGATTCCTGCTAAGCACATCAGCCACCATAATAAAGAGGTAGGGGAGAGAGGGTCTCCCTATCTAATACCCTTCTCCAGAATAAAATAGCCACCAAGGGAGCCATTGACAAGAACAGAGAAGCTAACAGTTTGAGTACATTCTTGTATAATCTGGATAACCTTCTCATTAAAGCCCATTTTAGCAAGAATTTTAAGTAGGAAAGACTAGTTAACTTTATCATAACCTTCAGAGATATCCAATTTAAAGGACATACCTAGGACCTTACTTCTGTCTATAGAATGAATAATTTCATGGGTGGCAATGGCCGCATTTAGGATCTGTCTACCTGACACAAAATTTTTTTGAGTGGTGCAGATAATCTTGTCAAGGAGAGGCTTGATTCTGCCAATCAGGATCTTGGTAAGGATCTTGTAGAAGGTATTGCAGAGGCTAATGGGTCTAAAATCCAACATAGAAGTGGTATTGTCATGCTTAGGGACAAGCACAATGTAGGTTTGATTATGTTGTCTGAGAAGGTGCCCAGTTCTAAAGAAGTCTCTGGCAGCCCTTGTAACATCGGTCCCCACAAATTCCTAGTACTCCTGAAAAAATGCCAAGGGAAATCTGTCCAGTCTGGGGGCTTTGTAAGCTCCCATAGCGAAGACCACCTTCTTGACTTCCTCGTCAGAGACCCGCCTCATAAGCATGTCATTATCACTAAGAGTAATAACACTTTGGATGTGGTCCAAGAGCTGGTTTTGGATGTTGTTCGGACATTTAGGGCCCTTCTCAGAGTACAGCCCCTTAAAGTAGCTAACTAAAACCTAGTTAATTTTATCCTTTTCTTTGACTTTTTTCCCTCCTTCATCCATAATAAAAGAGATGGTATTTCTTCTATTATGGATACTGGTAGACCTATGGAAGAAGACTGTGTTTCTATCCCCTTCAACAAGCCGCTGGACTCTGGATCTTTACTTCTAGTATATTTCTTCTTTTTTCAATGTTTCCTGCCACTTGTGTATAGTTAATTCCTCCTCCACCTAAATTTGGGGTGGCTAGCTTCCAAATGCCAATTGGGCCTGGCGTGAGTCTAAGGTTTTAGAGAGGTCCATTTTCTCTTTGTGGAAGTCCTTGAAGTTTTGTTTGCTCCACCCTTTAACCTCCCTTATGATAATTTCAAGATTTTGGGCTATTCTGAACATAGCAGTACCCTTGATATTAGTCTTCCACCAAAATTTCACTTGATCTGTAAAGGATGGGTGAGAACACCACATAATTTCAAATCTGAAGGGCGTCGGGCTGACCTTAGGGGTGTCAAACTAGGAGAGAATGAGGGAGTTATGATCTGAAGTAGTTCTAGGGAGGTTAGACAAGGAAGAGTTCAGGCAAAGGTTCCATGAAGAGGTGGCCAGGACCCAATAAAGCCTCACCTGGATGAGGTTGGTACCATTCCTATTGTTGGACCAAGTGAAGGGGTTCCCCTTCAGAGTGATGTTAAGAAGATCTGTGGAAGAGATAAAATTAGCCAGCTCCCCCATGCTATTCAAGTAATCTATTAGGCCACCACACTTTTCTGAGGGATAAAGGGGAGTGTTGAAATCACCTACCAGTAGAAAGTTTGTTGAACAGTCCTGATCCAAACGATGGCCAAGATCAACCCATAGGGAAGCTCTACCATACCAGGTTTTAGGCACATAAATATTGAAGGTGGTCCATTCACTTCCATTCTTCCTAAAGGTGACAACAAGGAAGTTAGGGGAAGAAGAAGCTAGCTAACCTATTATTCTCTTAGGGTTCCAAATTTTAGCAATACCACCATACGTACCCGATGTACCCGTAGCTTCAGGGTAAAGGAAGGCAGCCCCCGGCCAAAGATAAGGTGCTAAGGTAGTGAAATTACTAGCAGACACCTTAACCTCTTGTAAGAGTAGAAAATCTAAATTGAGATCAAAGATGTAATGTTTGAAAACATTTTTTTTTAAGGGAGCTATTCAAACCCCTCACATTCCAAGAGAGGCAATTCATCTCTTATTTTTGAAACTAGATTCCAGGGTTTTCTGCCTACCTTTTGCAACATCCCTTGTGGAGCCTCTCGATTTCCTTTCCCATTCTGAAGACCTTCCTATGGGTGTTTCCATTCCCACATTGGCCTTTTTAGGATTGGTTTTCTTTTTTTTGTGTTTTTCATCCCCCATCCTCATCCTTCGAACCATCTAGGGAGCTGGAGGAGTTCTTATTCACAACCTTTTGGGGGGTTTAGCATCCAGCTTTGGGGCTTGTTACTCAAGAGAAACCATAATGGTAGGTTGTTCCTCCTTAGTAGGGATAGTCATCCTCCCCTCAGGGGGGCGTCTGAGGGGTCATTACTAGCTCTGCCAAGCACTGGAGAACAGGTTCCTTCGTAGATAGATCAGGAGAAGGACCAGAGCCCCCCATATCTAACTCCCGAGGGGGATGATCTCACCTTCCTCAAGTCCCAAATCTTTTGATTTTGTTTTGTTAGACACCGAGGGTAGCCTCAAATCTAGCTTTTCCTCTTCACCTATGGAGGGTGGACCCTCAGCTATTCCTTTGTCCTTGTTCCCTCCTTTTGTTCATGACTTGGGGGACTTGCAAGTATCACTAGAGTGGCCTCTACTATCACATTTCTAGCAAAATAGGGTAGCAGTTTCATACACCAACGTTTGGGTCCATCTACCTAATTTAGATTTCAAAATAACAAAGTTGGGTAGGATTTTATTCATAATGACATTCACATAGAATCTAGCAAACACAAACCTAGATTTAGAACAGGTCATCTGGTTTTCTATGATGAATGAGCCAAAGGAGTCACCAATCCATTGGAAGACTTGGTCATCCCAATACTCAAGTGGGAGGCCACTGAGATAGACCCAAACCAGAGCCGTTCTAGTTAGATCCGTCACTGGATTGAATCTAGGTTTCCATTTTGCAAGGGCCAGGAAGTGCTTTCCATAAACCCATGAACCTGATAGCACACAGGATAGGTCCTCTAGAGTGGTAAAATTAAACAAAAAGAGTCCTCCTAGCATAGTTGAAACCAGGATAGAACCCTTGATCTTCCACTGGTTAGACACACATTTTCTAACCATTTCTATGGTAGGTCAAAAGTTGAAGAATCGACCAACCAGGGCCAGCTGAAAGTCAGCCATCGTGTGATTCACCACTGAGTCTAGGAGCGATAGTTCAACGCCTTCCTCAATCTGAACTAAATCCACCAGAAGAGCCTCCAAAGATTGTTGAGTTTCTCCAACAAGGGCCCCTTTCTAGTTAGGTTTAGGGGACAATGGGGTATCAGCAGACAAGGACACTTTTTGAGATTCCCCCATTGACTCAAACACTGGGACCGTGAAAGAGGAAATCAGGGGTCCATCAGGGCCAGAAGGTGGGTCAGCTAGGGGGGCAGCATCTCCCCCAAGGGAGGTAGGCATGGGAGCCTATAGTTTGAAATTTGATCTTGGGCAGGAAAGTTGTAGAGTGGGTCTGTAGTCTCTGAGACAAGTGTTGTACCCTAGTCTATGTTAGACAACTTGAACAAAAATAATAATGGTAGAAAAACATAATCTAGGAGTGTTATTAAATATTTTTGTAGGATGTTCAATGACAAGAAGCTCTCACCAAAATAATAATGCTTATAAAAATTAAAATATAAGATTGATTTTATTCTAAAGTAAAGTAGTAAAGATTACTACTTTTATGTTTAAAAAAAATTATGCACAAAAGGACGTATCCTCATTGAGATGATACAATACTGGCTATTAAAGTTTCCCAATGTCATATGTTAGGGTTCTATCAAGAAATTTAATCCTATGGTTGATCTGTCTTACTTTGAAATTCTAATTATAGGATTGAGTATATAAACCCTATATCTCTCCTCATTTTTCATATCACAACTTCATGCAAGTATTTTAGCAATCAAGTTTTCAAGTTTTCAAGTACAATTGAGCAATTAAGTATTTGCATTCAAGATTTGAAAGACAAGCGTCCAAGATCAAGTTCTCCAAGTCTCTAGTTCTTCAAGATCATTCAAGTCAAAGGAAATATTATCCAATTGAAACAATTTTATCTCCCATGAGGGTGAAGTAGAGGAATTTTCAATCAAGAAAGAAGATCCTTCTTCAATTTTTATTCATTCTCATTCTTTGGAAGCGATTATCAAGTACATCTACATTGAAGATATAGGAATTGTAATAATAGAAAAATGCATTTGTGAGGGAATATTTATTCATACTCTACATTTGAAGGTCAAATCCTTGATTTCAAGTACATTTTAGCATCTCGACAGGTATGTGCGATTTCTACCTTTGGCCATGCAGGTTTATGCAAGGTGAATCAAATATTTATCTGTTTACATTCTTTCCTTTATGAAATTTAATTTCTTCTTCAAGGTTGATTCCTAAACAGTGGTTTGACCTAGGAAAACCACTTTAGACAACCCTTTTCCCTATTTTTATGTGTGTAGGAACAAGCTATGGAGATACTATCAGAAAGCTAGATAGATAAGATATTGTCAGAGGATCCAATAAAATTTCAAGAAAAAATACCTGGAATAGGGCATTTGAAACATTCTATTCCCAAGAATAGAGTGTTTGAAATGTTTGATTCCCTATTCCTTCATCTTATATTTAGGTACAAGTCAGATCTATCTTCTTATTTATATTTTTGTTAGTTATAGCTATATAGCATTTTATATTAGTCTATCATTCATATTCTTTACATACTTGTCTACTTTTAACCTACATTACATTTAGCAAATGATCACTACCCCATTTAGCACTTAAGTCTCCTCTTGAGCCTAGTGGAGGCATATTCCTTCCGAATACTCAATCATGAAAATAGGATGTAATCAGCTACTTTAATTTCTTCCCATTTCATAGGAGGGATTATGCTTTGTCTTTGGATATCATTTGTGTTGTTATCCCTCAGTACATGGAAGTTCCTCACCTAGAGACTTACAATGGTAATGGTTTCCTTTTACCCATGTCAAGACCTTTCAAACATTGTGTAGTGATTTCTCTCAAGATCATAGGTTCATGGCTAAATGTTTTACTAGAACATTCTAGGATAAAGCCTTCCAGTGGTATTTGTATTTATCTCTTTATTCTATTAAGTCTTTACAAAATGTTTATAATTCTTTCATACAAAAATTTGAAAGCAACATTGGTCCTAAGATTTCTTTGACTGATTTAATGCATTGTAAACAAGGTGTTAAAGAAAAGTGACTGATTTCATTATTAGATTTAATTATTTATATACTCAAATTTATTACTTGTTCTTAATATTGATGTGAAACATGTTTTTCATTTCTAATTTACAAAAAATCATTAGAGAAAAGGTACTACTTTCTAAATTGTGTTCTTTTACTCAATTGTGTACAATTCTTCATAATTATCTGCTTCAAGTGAGCTAGTTTGAGAGCATCATTCCAATGGATCTGGTTGATAAGAATGATTTTGCATCCCAAACCTATAAAAAATTTCAAGATCAATTATTCATCATGATAAGAGCAATGCTAGCTGATGTGAGAGTTAATCTTATCATTAAGTTCCTCCCTATTGAGGCTTCTAGATTATGTAGAAACTTCTAACATGGGCTTGCATCCTATACTTATGATTTCTCTTATTAATATTTCATCTTCTCTAGCTAGTTCTACAAGAAAATTATCATTGTCTTTGGGTTCCTCTTACTCTTCCATGTCAATACCCTCATTAGTCACCACACCTCTTCTTTGTGCCCGCTCCATGACATCTAACTTTTCTATAAACTTCTGCAACATTTTGAACATTCCATCTTCTTGACTTCTCTTTCCACCTATTCTATTAATTGTTTTTTGTGGAATCCTTCTTAAACCATAATTACCCAATCACTTGTTTCTCTAATACAATTGTGATGGTAACTAATTTTCTAGATAATCAATAGAAATTTAATCTATAAAGTTAAGACAAATTGAGAATGGGAAGTTTGGAATTGACAAAAAAAGGAACAAAGGAAAATAGAGCAATTAACGTTCCATAGGAGGCTTAATGAATTAGGCATTTTTCATACTTTTCCACCTGATTCTTTGTCCTTTGTGCCCTATTTGGGAGTAGAGTTTGTCTTTTACCCACACTGTATCATTTGTGGCTTTGCCTTGCAACATGTTCTCTTTACTATGGAGCCTGGGTGGTTTGGTTGGGCATTGGTAGCATCGAACCCTATTTTATTCTATTGTCTCTGGGTTTGTGTATTTTTTTTCTTGGTTGTAGGGGTTCTCCCTTTGGTATAGAGCTGGGGTGGCTTGTGTTTGTTGGGCCTCTCAGAGACTATCTTGTTGGGATGGTTAGGGTTGTTTATTGTTCACATGGAGGAGCTTTTATTGTGTTTGGAGTAGCTCTCCTCTCTAGGATACCCTATGTTAGAAGGAGGTCTCTACTATATTTCCCTAACATCATTTGACTTTTTGACCCTTCTCACTTGTTTAGTCTAGTTCTCTTCTCATGTTTGTTCCTATAGAGGGGTTGAAAAATGTATTTTTTTTGGGTGAGTGGAGGCTGTGGATGGAAATTTTTGTTGAGCCCCTTTCTCATTACTCTTTGGTGGGTTTCTTGTTGAGGGAGATTGTGATCCTATTGTGGTGGCTTTCTTGATTGTATTTTGGATGAGGGCTTGGTTCATTTTACTACGGTTATCTTCATTCGTTATCTTCATTCTAGTATCTTGTCGAGGATACAACCTATGCTATAGAGGTGGTGCTTGGATTTTGCAAAGATGCTAATTGTGGCTCTTTGTGATATTATCCTAGGGCACTATGCATGAGAGATGTTGAGATGGTATCTATCTCCCCTATCGATGGCTCACTTACCTGCAACATATATTGAGGTAGGATACTATCGTATTGGTGCCAGAGCACCTAATGTATGCAAGTTTCCATGAGGAAATATTTTTTGAAATATTTTTTCTTTATGAATTGTTCATACAATAAGGTCCTTTGGATCATTTTGTACTTGGTTGAATCCAACTAGTGCATTAGGAGGTTAATTTGGGTCAATTATTCAATATTGCTCAAAATTTGCAAAAGTTGTCATGTTGGTACAAGGTTGTCAATGTTGTTACCATTATGTCTTAATCATGTTATAAGATCAATTTTACCTCTTAAATATTTATTTTAATTATTTTGACTCTTAGGAGGTCCTTCTAGGGTCACTTTGAAAATTTTACAAAAAGTTGTCACTTTGTCAAAAATTTGTCATTACAACTTTTCTTCCATAATTGTCAATTTGGAAAAATTTGGGATTTTCGGTTAGTTATAGTTGGAATTATAATTTTACCCATTAGGAAGGTTCATTTTTTTTAAGAAAACTATTTTTATTGTTAATTGGGTCGATTGGATGTGTGGTGGATAGTTGGAAGCAATAAATCTATATTTTGTTCTTGCATTTTCCATATTTTCATTGTCAATCTGGATTATACAGAATTGTATGACCTCTTGGTGGTCTGAAACCTATTGGAATGGATGGTGTTATGAAATATCCTTTTTTTAGTTATTGTTTCATTCTTTTTCATTATGTTTTGTGCAATCTAGAGCCAAATTACTGAACCCCATTCTTAAACCCTAGATTCAAGGGTTTGGTGAAAGAAATGATGTTTTGGAGGCCATTCCACTATTAGAAAATTTTATAACCTAGTGGAATGGTTGTGTTTTAAATCTTATTTAATACTATGAATGTTTCAAGGAAAAACCTTGGTGTTTGAAGAAAATGGGATGATTCCCTAGCCCAACATTCGTTATGTGTTGGGCCAAAATATTTGCCTAGAATGAGGGTTTTATAGAATGTTGATTGAATGATCATTCCAATTGAATAAATTTGTCAATTAAAAAAATATGACTTGAACCATCCTCTAGGGTGAAGATTGGGTAGTGGGAGATAAAACTACATACACTTACTTTAGAAATTGGACCTAATTAGGCATAAGATCAATTTTACTAGTCAATATAAGAGTATACTTTCCAAAGTAACCCTAGCCAAGGTTTGGATATGTTGTATAATTCCCAAAAGATTTTCCAAAATTGTGCTCATCTTGTCGATGTTAGATTTGGCTAATGAGTTATGACTAGATTTGTCAATTAGGAGGTGTTGGTTAACAGCTTGTCCTCTCTTAAGATTTTCAATCTTTGACTCTCTATAACCCAAGGTGAGAAAACAAAACGATGTTCACCAACAAATGGGTCAGTGTATGTCTCCTATCACTACCCTCTGAATTGACAGGTGCAACTCCCTGATTGTGTATGATATTCAATGAATTTGTTTTTATACTGATCACCAGGTTGTCTCTTGTGTGATTTAACCAAATTACTTGTAGACACAAACAATTCAAGCAAGGATAAGATGGAGATAATATACAATCCTCAGTAGAATGTTGATCATAGATCATCACATGATTTCAGCATCTAAACTAATTCTATCCTATTCTATTATGAAATGCAGATTCTACTTGGTGAATAGGAGAAGACCTATATAATGAAAATAAAATAGAATCACCGTTACTGCAATCACTTAGCAAGAAATAGAATTCAGGAAGAGATCACAGTCTCAGAACATAGGTGTACTTTCCATTCAGGAATGCAACTAAAATAAAGAGTGAACAGAGGAAGAATTACAAATGAAAGACCAACTGGAATTGATCACACTACAATTTATGATGTGAAATGGCATTCATTAAGAAAAATAAGTTTCACTTATAACTGTTCTTTTTATTCACCATGCAAATAGACTATCTAAATGGAACAACAAACAGGAATTCAGCTCTGTAAATAGAATCACACGGCTTCATTGACAAGTTTACCGACCTTGTATATGGATTTCTCTTCAAAATTTATAGCCTTTACAATACATTAGGATTCTAAGAGCCAATGACCTTCCCACTTCCTCGAATACAAAGAGACAGAATATAAAGAGAAAGAATTTTCAAATCTGAGAACTCGAACAGTCATTATGAATATGAAACTCTTCATCTTCGGCTAGCATTATCGAGCTGAATCCATTGGGCCATGGAGTCGAAACATCATTTTTCTGCACTGCAAGATATGAGACGGCAGGTTTTGGTATACTGAGTGCGCAAATGACTACGACGCACCTAATTTTGGATTTCCCGCTTGGACCATCTACGAGCACTATTGTGGAAAATTGGAAACATACTTCTCCATTGCAGAGAAATGGAAGAGTGCTTCTCTGGTGGAAAATGTAGAGGGAGGTGCGAAATCCGCATGATGTGAAAATCCTTCTTTGCAGAAAATTGCCAAAGAAGGACGAAACCCGTAAAGAGTGAAAATCCTTCTTTGTGGAAAATCACCAAAGGAGGGTGAAACCCGCAAAGTGTGAAATTCTCCTTTACTTGTCTTTCTACATGTCATTCTTAAATGCGTGGGCTACTTAACTTAAAGCACATGCTTTATTTGATCTTTTAAAACAACATGACATTCTTTTTTTATAAATCGGGCCCACCTTATTATGACTAAGCTTGTGGAAAATCACCCGAGAGGGGCGAAACCTGTGCAGTATAAAATTCTCCTTTGAGGAAAATTTCCAAAGGAGGGCGAATCCCACACAAGGCAAAGTTCTGCTTTTCTGCCTCTGCGGAAAATTACCAACTAAGGTAGAATTCCACCATGGAGAAGATGATTTCTGAGATCCCACCGAGCTCATTCTCGCTCATCTCTCAACCGAATTGCTTTCCATTTGTTGCATTAGGATTGTTGAGACCTGTAGGATCGATCCATACCAGTCTTCGATTTGCACCTAGCTTGATATATTCAACTGCAAACTTTATTTCTCTACCACAAATGGATTGTTCACACGGTGATATGAAGTAGAAACCTGAATAATTCAATGCTGATTCCACTACATGAAGAATCTCTCTTAGTTCTTTTGAATGTTTGAAATTTATGACTCCCAAACATCATTCCATCTGCTGAAAAGATCATCGATTGAAAGATCATAATCTTTGCCAGATCGGGTGCTACAACCTACCCAATTAATGAGACCTTGAAAACATCCCACCTGGCTTAGAACAAAAAGGCAATGGAAGAGAAGCCTGGAAAATATTTCCTACCTATAAAAGACTTAGACCTAGACTCAGACTGAACAAACTGACTTGACATGACCATAATGCCAAAAAAAGGGTGACTGAAATTCAGACAACAGCTGGCTCTGACTGTGGGATCATGTACTGCAAAGTGCATGAAGAATTCAGCTACTTTGGTTTTGCAAGTGCCTTATCCATTAGGTTGCGGAGTCTAGACCAAAAAGAACAACAAGAAAATGCATACAGGGAGAGCGGAGGAGAGCAGGGCAACTTGAAACAAAGAAAAACTAAACTCAAGGAAAACAACAGCAAAACGAAAGGCAACCGCTAAAACTATGACACAAAAAGAACACCTACCTAACTAACTACTACATAGGGGTTACCTGCTCTTCAATTATGCATCTGGTATAGCTTCAAATCCTGCCCATTATAGGAATATGGCAGGGACTCTCCGGAAGGATATGC
>MU226249.1:1563538-1578172 GCA_018584345.1 Thuja plicata
AGGCTATCATGTCATCCTCCATCTCTACTGCAAGAGTTTGCGCAGCTTGTAAAGTGGCCACATTAGCCCTTCTTATTTGATAGCCAAGTTCAGGAGGCATGGAACTCATGTAGAAGGTTTTCTGATTGTCTCCTATTGGAGCACTAGTAGGTGGTATTCTTTTAATAAGTTTATTGAATTTTGCATTAAAATCTCTCATTGAGGTGGATGGTTCTTTTTTAATTTGTGCCAATTGTAATAAGAGAACTTGGGCGTCTTCAGTGCTCTTGTATCTTTCTTCTAATCTTCGCTTCATGGTGTCCCATCCAGTAATACAGCCTGTAGGTATGTCTTGGAACCAATCTGCTGCATCATCTACCAATGTATCCACAAACATTCTGACTACAACATCTTCATGCTGAGGGTTCACCACACTACATGCTTTCTGAAATGCACTCAAGTGTTGTTCTGCCGATACTGTACCATCACCATTGAATCTAGGAAAATTCTTTCTTGAGGCTTTTGGCAAGTCATGATTTGCTGCAAGGTTTAGAGGCCCAATTGCATTTCCCCAAGGAGCGACCATGTTTACTAACCTTGTGTTTGGTTGAGAAGCTTGAAATGAAACTAAAAGAGGAAGTGCAATTCCGTGAAGAATCAATGAATTACAGGTGGCAGAAATAGGAGTTCTACCAACCAGAGGTGAAGAAGATTTTCTTCTCTTTGTTCTGAAGGGAATTTTAGTAGGCAATTGAATTTCTTCAGACTTGTTATCTTCAACTTCTTCTCTCGACTTAGCCCTTCCTTTACTGTAAATATTTTCAAGAATAGGGAAATTGACTTTTTTTAGTTCTTCGTATACTGGGTCAACCTTTCCCTTTATTTTTGCACTCCTGGTAAAGCTGGAATCCAGGATGCCTTAAAATTCTGGGAAAACTTATGATATACTTTCTTTCTAAGTCTTCCCCAGTAGAGTTGCCAAAAACTGTTGGTTAACAGTTTGTCCTCTCTTAAGATTTTCAATCTTTGACTCTCTATACCCCAAGGTGAGAAAACAAAAGGATGTTCACCAACAAATGGGTAAGTGTATTTCTCCTATCACTGCCCTTTGAATTGATAGGTACAGCTCCCTGATTGTGTATGATATTCAATGAATTTGTTTTTATACTGATCACCAGGTTGTCTCTTGTGTGATTTAACCAAATTGCTTGTAGACACAAACAATTCAGGAAAGGATAAGATGCAGATAATCTACAATCCTCAGTAGAATGTTGATCATAGATTATCACATGATTTCAGCATCTAAACTAATTCTATCCTATTCTATTATGAAATGCAGGTTCTACTTGGTGAATAGGAGTAGACCTATATAATGAAAGGCAAATAGAATCACCATTACTGCAATCAGTTATCAAGAAATAGAATTCAGGAAGAGATCACACTCTCAGAACATAGGTGTACTTTCCATTTAGGAATGCAACTAAAATAAAGAGTGAGCAGAGGAAGAATTACAAATGAAAGACCAACTGGAATTTATCACACTACAATTTCTAATGTGAAATGGCATTCATTAAGAAAAAGCAGTTTCACTTATAACTGTTCTTTTTATTCACCATGCAAATAGACTATCTAAATGGAACAACAAACAGGAATTCAGCTATGTAAATAGAATCACACTGCTTCATTGACAAGTTTGCTGACCCTGTATATGGATTTCTCTTCAGAATTTATAGCCTTTGCAATACATTAGGCTTCTAAGAGCCAATGACCTTCCCACTTCCTCGAATACAAAGAGACAAAATATAAAGAGAAAGACTTTTAAAATCTGAGAACTCGAATAGTCATTATGAATATGAAACTCTTCATCTTCAGCCAGCATTATCGAGCTAAATCCATTGGGCCACGGAGTTGAAACATCATTTTTCTGCACTGCAAGATATGAGACGGCGGGTTTTGGTATACTGAGTGCGCAAATGACTGCGGCGCACCTGATTTTGGATTTCCCGCTTGGACCATCTACGAGCACTATTGTGGAAAATTGGAAACGTACTTCTGCATTGCGGAGAATTGGAAAAGTGCTTCTCCAGCGGAAAATGTAGAGGGAGGTGCGAAATTTGCATGATGTGAAAATCCTTCTTTGCAGAAAATCACCAAAGAAGGATGAAACCCGCAAAGAGTGAAAATCCTTCTTTGCGGAAAATCACCAAAGGAGGGTGAAACCCGCAAAGTGTGAAAATCTCCTTTACTTGTCTTTCCACACGTCATTCTTAAGTGCGCGGGCTACTTAACTTAAAGCACATGCTTTATTTGATCTTTTAAAACAACAACATGATATTCTTTTTTTATAAATCGGGCCCACCTTATTATGACTAAGCTTGCAGAAAATCACCCGAGAGGGGCAAAACCCACGCAGTATAAAATTCTCCTTTGTGGAAAATTGCCAAAGGAGGGCGAATCCTGCACAAGGCAAAGTTCTGTTTTTCTGCCTTTGCAGAAAATTACAAACTAAGGTAGAATTCCGCCATGGAGAAGATGATTTCTGAAATCCCACCGAGCTTGTTCTCTCTCATCTCTCAACCAAATTTCTCATCATTTGTTGCATTAGGATCATTGAGACCTGTAGGATCGATCCATACCAGTCTTCGATCTGCACCTAGCTCGATATATTCAACTGCAAACTTTATTTCTCTACCACAAATGGATTGTTCACATGGTGATATGAAGTAGAAACCTAAATGATTCAATGCTGATTCCACTACATGAAGAATCTCTCTTAGTTCTTTTGAATGTCTGAAATTTATGACTCCCAAACATCATTCCATCTACTGAAAAGATCATCGATTGAAAGATCATAATCTTTTCCAGATCGGGTGCTACAACCTACCCAATTAATGAGACCTTGAAAACATCCCACCCGGCTTAGAACAAAAAGGAAATGGAAGAGAAGCCTGGCAAAGATTTCCTACCTATAAAAGACTTAGACCTAGAATCAGACTAAACAGACTGACTTGACATGACCATAATGCCAAAAAAAGGGTGACTGAAAGTCAGACAACGGGAGGGTTACTCAAAAATTAGGTCTGTTTGTGTGAAGTGCCAAGTAATTTGAGTATCCATGATTATTAAGGGTCATTGTTGGTCTGAATATTCCACATAAACTTGATCCATGGTGTCTCTAATCTTAGTTTAAATATTGTGAAGTATTGAAACATTATAGGTGCTTGGAGCCTTGTAGGATAATAGATCCTTTTTGAACAAATCTTGAGTTTGTAAAGCGTGAAATTGGGGCTTTGTGAAAAGTATAAACTAATATGAATTCATGTGCTTTTGTAGTCCTGAAGTGCCAAATACCTACACCTATGAAGGAAACTTTTGAAATATGATTGTCTTTGAGTTTGATGAAGGAGTGTTACCTTGGTTGTTGTCAAATGTGGTAACAATCATTCCATGACCACCTTACCTTTGCATCACATATGGCGGTGGAGGGAATTTTTGGTAGTATTTTGTAGGCTTTCTAGCGGGTCACTTTTTTTTTCCTATCGCAGAATAGTTTTGGAATCCTTTTTAAAACCCAATTGGTTATTTTGGGGACCCTTTCTTAACCCCATGGACCTCTTTTCGAGGGACTCAATCTATAGTTTAGAGATCCATCATTTAATGGTTCTCGTTATCAGTACGTAAAGACTCTTTGGTGACCCTCTCCATTTCTATATTTCAGTTGATTCATAGTGGTTTTGATAAAAGATTCTAGGGTTCCTTTTAAAACCTAGCACATATTTCAAGGCACGAGCCTCTTTCCTTGACTAAGAGTGACTATTTGAAGGTTTGGAGTTCTTTTGAAACCCCCCTATGTTTCAAATGTAGGATTTAGAAATCGAGAGACTTGTGTCTCATTGATTCTAAGATTTCGTAAAAATATTTGTCTTCAATTGGGGTTTATTTCGTACTATATTTGAGTGGTCTCATTTGTTATGAGTTCATCCCTATTCTCCTTCCTTTTCACTTGACGTTATGGGGTTCAGTTTGGTTCTTCCCTTATCTTGTGTATTTTTTTGTTCCATGGGTCTAACCCCTTCTCCATTTGAACTTAATCAAAACATTCCATGAAAATCAGAGAACCAAAAGTATAATGAAAAAGAAACATGAGTTTAATTTATTCTAACAATGTTTGTAATACAAATCATGTTGAACCTTGAGGATCGTGTATCTCTTTCATCAACTACCCTTCTCTCCTTCCATTCATTAAGATTTTCCAAATCATTTCCAAAATGAGAATGAAGGCACTGTTTATTTTTTATTTTCTCCCAGAATCCCCACCCCCTTCTGTATTCTCCTCTAGAAATAAAGGCTTCCACATATCCTCTATTTCTTCCTTTCAAAAATTGGTCAAGGAACTACTCTAACTTATGTCTATCATTAAAAACTGAAGACCAAGTAACATTTGAATAACACCCTTCATCGTATGCAATTGGAAATAGTTGGTGATGCCCTAGACATAGAAACAGTTAAATAAACATTTTCATTAACAAACAAAAATAGAGTTAAAAATGAAATAAAATAATTTAGAAGATCAACCAAAATTTAGATGATCATGCCCTTGCAAGAATTATTTTTGTTTTTTATTAAGTAAAATAGGTTTTACAGGGTTCCTGAAACCTGAAACAAGAAAGAAGTAGCATGAAGCCCAGATAAAAATGTAGCAAAGCAAAAAACACAGAGCAGGCTAGGAAAAGTCCACAACAAAAAACTAACAGCTTCTACAAAAGCAGAAAAAATAGGGTCAGCAAAAAAAACCAGGGACCTTCATGACAATTCCACCATCAGAGTAGCCTCCTTGGCTTCAAGCAGTTCCATGTTGGCCACCAACTCCTTAATCTTTTGTAAATCTAGTGCCATGTCCTTGTCCTTAATCTTCTTCATTCTAGCTCTGGTTCGCTGACCGGGGCCCTGTTTAGTGTTATGATCTGTCTCCACCTCCATATTGTTCGCCTCTAGCCCATCTAATTTAGCCTCCAGCTTCTCAATGATAGTGTTGGTGTGCTCTTTAGAGGCCTTAAGGATATTATAACTCTGCTCCACGATATTCTTAAGGGTATCTTCTACCCTAGTCATGTTCTCCTCCAACTTTTCCACTTTGTTATTTATCTCCTGATCCTCTGTAGTTTTCTCCTTATTATCCTTTTCCTTTCTATTAGCCCATTTTTTGAGGTCCTCCACCTTATAGAATAACCATTTGATGGTTATGTAATTATCAACCATATTGTTATGGGAGTTATTAAGCAGGTCCATTTCAAACTCCCTTGCATTATCGCTAAGAACCACTAAAGAAGGGTTGATGAGCTCATCCAACTTGATTTGGCCTCCCTCCCTCTCAATTACCTTAGGGTTTATGATTTCTCTAGTAATCCCCATCTTTTTCATTTTAACATTGAAATTGTGCCACCCAATAATATTCCCCTGTTCTGCCATGTAACAATAGAACTCATTATCCTTCCTGTCATCCTTTTCTATTTCATGAGGTTGAGAGAGCTAAGGGGAATGGGGAGTTTGATTAGTATCTTGGTAGTCATCCTGGAGCTTCCTCTTCTAATTGTGACCCAAAATAGGGGAAACACTACGGGTTTTGTCCTTAGGGGCTTTTCGGTCCTCTCTCAAATCCCTTTTCCTATCCTTTTTGTTTTTACCCACGGTGGATTGTTTTCTCTTTGTGCCTTTGCCACTGGAAAGGGCCTCCTCATCCTCCATATCCATATCTTCTTCAATGTACTCCTCAGAAGAAATAATCATGGTGATCTATTTTTTAGGGGTAACCAGTTTCTCTTTTTTAGTTCTTTTCAGACTCACTCTTCACTTTTTGGAGGACGAACCTAGAGTATTCTTTTTCATTTCATACTCATCTTCATCGTCAGAATGCACATCATCACTTTCTTTCATCTCCGAGGTGATGTAATCCAAACCAGAGACCTCCATCTCATCTTTCTTAACCACCTCCTTCCCTAGGGTTTGGGCCTTAAAATATTCATATATTAAAAGCAAAAGGCCTTCATGTAAGGAAGGATTAGCTATGGCCTTCTCTCTATAACCATTTATGTTGTCATTAATTGAAGCATACAAATAAAAGGGAATAGACACCTTCATATCATGACAAAAATGGTTCAATAGGACAAAGTGATAGGTGCAAATTCTATCAAACTTGGTATCCAGTGTTATGTAGTAGATGATGGCTCTTAACACGAACTGCCATAGTCTCTTTAGCCCATCTAGAAGGTAGTGGGTGCCAACCATGGTAAGCCCTTTCTTTTCCTTGTCGTTTCTGACAAAGTCGCTTATCGTCGAGTCTAAAATTTTGCTATCTTTGTAGAATTTCTTTCCAACAATAGGAATCCCCATAACTGCCAAGATAACCTCCTCAGTCACTGTAAACATTTTTCCATTTATCTCTATACTTCCCTCATTCTAGTTTTTGATGAACATATTCGTCATAGTTGGCTTCCCACCGTGAAGCCTCTTAATGAAGGTGGAAATGCCGCCACTTTGAAGGTACTTCCAAATTTTGGTGCGCCATCTCCATTTTTCCATATCTTTAGCAGGTTCCCTCCTATGCCTTTCCCATCCCATCACAAGAAATGCAAGATAGGAAGCATGAATTATTTTTGTTGTTTTTTGTTCTTAAGTGGATTTCATGGGTTGATATACACTATATTCCATAATATATTTGGTCAACTCAAACATGTATAATTATTTTGAGAAGGTTAGTTCTTATTGATTTACTTAGTTGTTAGGTTTTAATCACATACCAGTAGAACCTTTTCCCCAACTATACTCTCTCCAATCTGAGAGAATTTCAATAATTCCTATCATATATGCAAAATTAGTTCTCAACATAATTATTCTTATTTATTCTTCACTAATACTTAACATAATCAAAATTTCTACCTAATTGTTTTCATTTAAATAATTAGAATAATAATTCAATGACTAAGCCTAAATTAATGAGATGTGACAAGATATGGCCCAAAATGCTTTTTTCAACCATTTTTTATGGATAAATTATTTAACAAGCACTACGTGTAGATTTTGACCAAAAAAATTGCACACAATACTAGTGTTGACTACATTGAAACATTTTTAGTAGTTGCCAAGATTAATTCCTTCCACCTTACTCTTTCTATTTATTATTTATCCTTTTTCTTAAATATTTATTGTTCTTATGTGTCTACACACTTATACATTGAGGGTATGCAATAGTGATATCATAAGTTATCACTAGAGTAATTTGAAGACCATGTTTGTTGCATCTATCTTTTTGGTGAAGAATAATACATAATTATTCCTCTCTTTTTTTCATGTGAACTTTTTTCTTGACATACATTCTTTTTTGATATTTACTTTCCTCTTCTATACTTGTTTTAATCTTTCCTTTTCTTAAACATTTAATTATAGAGATGTTTCAATCTCTCCCTTAATTTATCTTAGATTGTTATTTTCTTTTTCTATGAATATTTTTAGTTAGTATTTCATTAATTTATGTATTAAGTCATAATGAATAATTAAGATAGTCTCAGCTTTTTTAGCCACATTTATTCTAAGATTTCTTCAAGATCCTTCTTTTAAGAATTTTGTCCCAATATTCTTAACTTCCTGGCAAAAGGCTAGAATTTATATGTTCTTACCAAAAAACTATAAAAAAATTTCCCTAATTTTTATGTATTCATTTATTATTGACACTATCATAAAAAAAAGTATATCCGTTGATTGGTTCTTGCCTTATCATTTACTAAGGTCTTAAAAAAACACATATACTCTCAAGAACTTATTGCAAATAAATGATATGATCATATCTTACATCATCCAATTTTAGGGACTACTAGATGGAAAGATGCTGCAAGTACAATCACTAGATAGACCTGGAAAATATAATTTGGAGATTATCTACATATACAGTCATTGGGAGGTGTTTGGAAAGCGCTGGAACTTTTCAAAATAGGGGAATCTTGATGTTTGAAATGCTAGGACAAACACCCTAATGTCTTTTCTTTGGATGACATCAATTATTGCTTGTTTTGACGGTCAACAATCAACCTTAGGCCTAAAATGGATGGTGGAAATTATGAAAGAAAACACTTAGACGAGATTTAATCCCTCGTGCCTAATTTCGGTCTCATGAACACATTTTCAAGTCGACTCAATTCATTCTTCGAAGAACTTTCAAAGTGCTATAATTTGATTAAGTAGTTTTCAGTTGATTTTTATTTTCTGAATAAAAACATTGCCCATCTCCAATACATAAATAAATGATTATGCTCATGCTTTCTTAGTTGGCTTTATTCCTCCCGACAAAGGAGAAAGCACCTGTGAGTTTCCATAATGGTTTGTAGTTTTTCAGATAAACAGAAAAGTCAGTGAGTAGCAAAACGCACAGTGAGGAGTGGTACAATCCAGCTCACATCATCTAGAAAAAGAGTCATATTCTGATGGTAAATACAGCTATAATAATGGTGTGTAATTTTGGAAAAGGGTGAGAAAAGGGTAATGCGTGTAGAGAACGTCGAGAGTTATTTAAAACCGTAGATGTAGTGGACCACCGCAACGTCAATATGCTTTCGATTTCATATACGTCAGATATATGCTGGAAGAAATTTGATGAAGCGATTTAAGTTAAATCTGTTATTAGACGAGACAGAAAATAAATATAAACATCAGGGCGCAGCTTGTTATTATATAAAATATATTAATGTATCTGCAAATGACATCCAAAACCAGAGAACAGATACTTTTATTAAAATTAATTCGTTTGATTTTTCATTCCTTTCCTCAAAAGTTTCCAGAAGACTTGGAAAATACATAGTGTTTACTTGTTTCAATTCTCATTCAACGTTCCACGCACGTTCTTCCTTCGTGGAAAGGCGGGGCGATTACCTCTATCCAATCAGAAATATGACGTGTTGGAAAAAATGAGTACTTTACGTCCCACTGAGTTTCTGGCTCAAAATTATATTAATTACCACCAACTTCATTATAAGACCTTATAAGACCTGCTTATCTTAAGGTTTGTATTGCCAATTTACCCCCAAATATGGGAAACAGAAAGATTTTATCTTGCGCTGCTTGTAGACTGCAACGCAAGAAATGTTCAGAAGAATGTATTTGGGCTCCTCATTTTCCTCCAGATGATCCAGAGAAATTCATAGTCGTGCAAAAAGTATTTGGAGCCAACTATGTCATCAAGCTGCTTCAAGTAAGTTCTACCCATGAATCCATTTTATTTTTTTTGTTGATAAGTGTTTTAGTTCTTGCTTTTGAACACACCATCTTTTGTCTAAAATGTTTCCTTGCCTCTTTGTTAAGAATCACATGATATGGTATGGAAGCTTTGTAAGTGCTTAACAGCTCCTTAATTGATTGTTTGAAGAGGCCGGCTCAATTTTTTAAGTGAGTTTGTTTCTTAGGGATTCCTTTCTATTCATCTGCCTTGATTTTTTATGATTAAGAATTAGGTTAGAGACCACAAAGAAAAGCCAACAGACCAAACTAGACAATCATTACATATATAGAGATCACCAAAAAAGCATCATAGTCCATGGAAAGTACTTAAACAACAACTTATAAGCTTATGTACATATATTGACAATTCGATTTCACTTTTAATCAATTTTATTTGCTCAAAGATAAGATTGTAATTCACCAAATTGGTAATTTTTTTAATTTTTAAATTTCTCCGCAAGAAATATGATACAACCACCTATACCATTGTATAATTATAAATGTTATCCTCAAAAAGTTTGGGGTGATTGAAAGTTTATGGCAATTATTTTGGCGTAGGGTATAAAATATCTAAAATTCTAATGAGATCGATGCCTGAATAACTATCTATTAATTGGATCGTCTATGTATTAATTGGATCGTCATATTTATGTAATGTTGCTTTAGGGCCTGGAAGCTACGGAAAGAGAGGATGCAGTAAATTGTTTCGTGTGCGAGGCAAGTGCGAGAGTGAAAGACCCCATCCATGGAAGTTCTGGAGTAATCCGTGAACTTCAGAAACGAATATCTGAGTTAGAATCTCAGTTGGCAGCTAAGGAAGAAGAGCTCACAAATATGTGTTCAAAGTTTGATATGCTTGTATTCCCCGTTAGATCTCCTGATCTCCAAGACGCTTTATATCACACCGATACAACTGAAGATATTGTGTGTGAAGGGTTGGATACACTATTGTGGGATCCAATATGAGGCTGAGTTGATAAAGGTGGTTTTTAATAATATATATAATTACAACAAGTGACTTCTTTTGTTTACTCCTAACTACTCTATGTAGCCTTTTGTGATTATAATTTTGTTTAATAAAAAATATTAAAAGAATCTTAAAATTGCTTTTATCCCGTAACTATTGTATTTTTTCAAACTTATAACTTCATTTGTAGTATTAAGATTGCTTAATTTTGTATTGTCATCAAATTATAAGTTCAAACTAATACATGTTTTAATATATTTGATAAGCATATGATACAATTATATATTATTCATGTTTAGATGGGGAGCAATTCATTTGAAGAGAATATTTGTAGATTTAAGAAGAAAATAAAATAGAAAAATAATTGATTATTGTTACAACAATATTGTGTCTACATACAAATAAAATAAGAGAGAGATGTTAAATATAAGCCAATTTCTCACACCTTGCAATAGAAATAAAGACATACAAAACCCAAAATCAAGAATAAACATTCCACAGATAAATTCAAGAAAAGACTGATTAAACAAGCTTTAGAAAGCATTGTACAATAAATGAGATTTACAATATATCTATACCATTTATAATAGTTTACAACAAATATAGCACAAGCCACCTTTCTACCTTGACTATAAACTTCACACAGTAATGACTGATTCCTAGACAAAAATATATTAAATAGTCAAAATTGACTTGCATTTTGTAAACATCATGTCTGACGCCTCTCTACTTAAACCTCGCCCACTTATATTTTGTACCTCCGCCCACTTATACTTTATGGCAAAGTTGCTGCACATTTTGTCACCTCATCCGTCCACGTGGTCTGCTCACAAAGTTTCTGGTCAAATTTATCGTATTTTCCGCCCGCGTAATCTCTGCTGTAGTAGATTCTGCAGGACCACTTTAACGCGTTCTCCGACAACTACTTTGAAACGCGTGAGAGAGGACAAATTTGGCAGATTGTTGCCAGATACTATTTACTACAACAAATGGACCAAATGCTCGATGGATCCATCTTAGGGAAGTCAACATGATATTATATTTTATGGGCAAATACAATTTAATGTTAATGGCTTGCGTGCAATATATGTGATTTTTCTAATATCACTATGATATTGTAATATAATAATAATAATAAACAATGTATTCCTAGTTGTTTTGTGGAAGTATATGATGATTGTTTCTTTTACGAGGAACATATTGAAGTATTTAATGGTGGTTTAAATAAATTCTTAATATTCAGGTTTTTAAAAAAAATATTTTTTAAGAGTTAGTGCTCAAAGATTTTCTATAAGATTTTCATTAAATTAAATAATGTTCAAGTAATTTATATGTCTTTATAATTATTATGTGAAATGCATTCAATATTTAAAGATTTATTAATGTAGATTAAATAGGTAATTCAATAATCAAAGGCCTATTAGTGACTATATATATATATATATATAGAGAGAGAGAGAGAGAGAGAGAGAGAGAGAGAGAGAGAGAGAGAGATTAATAAAAGATACCCTATATATTCAAGATCTTACTTATTTGGATAAGAACCACATGTATTGTATTCATAATATAAATGTGGAGTATAAATTTATATAAATAGCAATGAGAATGACAAGTTATTTTTCTCTATAGTTTGACACTACAAATAATGTTGGGGATTCACTATTAAAGCATATGCATATGTATACATATACATATACATGAATACATATGTATATGCATAAATACACACACACACACACACACACACACACACACACACACACACACACACACACACACACACACACACACACACACACACACACACACACATACATACATACATACATTTTTTTCTGAAAAATAAAGATGTGCACATAAATTGATTAATAAATATGTAAAAATGTGTTAAATAAGTGCAAACATCTACTTTTGAAGCATTGTAATAATATTATTTTATTTTGTAATGATAATCAAATAATCGAAAAAGAACATGAAAGAAGTTTGATCTAACCCAATACTAGAACATGGAAACAATATCTCTTTAATGTACAAAAATCCCCATAGTAATATTATTTTATTTTATAATCACAATCAAATAATCAAAAAAAGAACATGAAAGAAGTTCCATCTAACCCGATACTAGAACATGGAAATAATATCTCTTTAATTTACAAAAATCCCCAAGAAAATCTCAATATTTTAAAGTAGTAACTAAAATTAGAAGAAGATATCCAATACTCCCACACCATAACTTGGCATACATGTAAACATTATGTCATCTCCTTGTGCAAATTAACTACTTAAAGCTAAGGTTTCAACTTATGTCTATTCATTTTTGAATCTCCTTTAATATTAATAATTGAAAAGTCTTGTACACAAAAAAAAAAACAATTATTAAACCCCTATCGATTATGGATAACATTTATCAATCAATTTTAAAACCTACTCTCCAAACAAAGAGAAAACCATATATAAATAACACCTAAATATGGGTATAGGTATAGAATAATTTTTTTTTTTATGAATAGCGTCTTTTCAATTAATTAAAAAAACATAGGCATATAGCCATTATGCAGCAAGAGTAGTGGCAGAAGAAGGAGGATCTTTATCATCAGAACCCCACACAACGTTGGGGTTGACGGGAGGGTCGGGAAGCGACCACCCATCATCTTCAGCTTCTTCTTTTTTCTTTCTCTTCCACCCTGGGCGGCAAAATGGCCAAAGCCAGCGGAGAAACTTGGAGGAGGTGGTGGAAGGCCAACCAGAGCCACGGCGAAAAGCAGGAGCATCAGGAGGGGCAGACTGAACCGGTGCCAAAGTCCACCTAGAAGAGCGGTATAGAATATTCAATCTTCAACTCAAAAAAAAGTGTCATAGTCACCACTCACAAGGTGAAGTAGTCATTTATTTCTATGTTCGAATACGTACCCAGGCGCCTACCTTTTCTCACGCATGGTATTAAAAAATGTAGTCCCCATTTTGCCCCAAGTTGTACTCTGCGCCCGGACAATTATAGTTCTTTTCCGTCTCCTCTAAGATGTATCTGCCAATACACTCCAAAACCAGAGAATATTATTATTAAGTAAAATTACTTCATTCAATTTCTCATGTGTTTCTCCTCCGTTTTCTCACGATTCTCCCGAAGAGTTTGAAACTAGTATAATATTTTTTTTCAAAAAGCTGTCATTTAATAATTCAATGTACATTGTTCCTTCCTTGAAAGAAGGGGCGACTCACTTTATCCAATGAGAAAAGAAAGATGTCTGTTGGAAAAAATAAACACTTTGTACATCCAGTTAAGTTTCTGAGGGAGGTAAGCTTGAGAAGAGAATTTATTATTGATTAAATTTGAAAAATCTAAAATACGATAGATTTTTGTAAAATTTTTAGCATTCAAAACCACAAAAATTTTGCTTTCTTTGTACATTCTGTCTAAAATTTAACTAGCGCCCTAAATTCCTGGCTCATCATTTCACACTCTAAATTTCATAGTCTAAATTATTAGGGCTTCATTATGAGAGTTGTCTATATTGACGCTTCCAATCAGCTGTCTATATAGAGTGGGGTTCACTAGATCTGACACATCTAAAGTAGACAATTTAAGTCCAACTTCAATAGGTGTTGTAACTGGTTTGCAACTCTGCATCTAAAATTTTTTTAGGATATATGAGGCATATTTTTTCTGAGACATAAATATTTCATCTTTATTTTGCCATACTTCTATACCAAGAAAGTAGTGCATTTGTCCCAAATCTGTCATTTCAAACTCAGTAATCATGGCTGCTCTAAACTCTGCAAATAATGTTGGATTATGAAGGCAACTGAATCAATGATCTGCTGATCATAAAATAAAGAAATATGCAAAAGCCCAAATTGCGTTAGAGAAATAAGAGCAATGGCATCCATTATATAGAAAATTGAAAGAGAGGTTACATTATGGTGTTCAACCATATTCACCAATATTACAACCATAATATTAAAGACCTGCAACTATTAACTACAAACATAAATATACACAACCATATATTTAATATGGGACTCAATAGTCAAGAAAGACAACAAGTATTCTAGAAAGGAGGCCAAAGTTAATAACAGCTACCAATGGGAATTAATAGTGCTATCATTCTCCCCCATAATGACCATTGGGAAGAACATGAAGTAAATCTCTGAGCTTCTGGAACCTTTCATGAGCTAGAGCCTTTGTGAATATATCTGCAATCTGATCTTCTGTACTATACTACACAATTTCAATCAAGCCCTGTTGAACCAATTCCCTGATATAGTGATGTTGTATCTCAGTATGTTTGGTTCTACAATGAAATACTGGATTCTTTGTCATTTGAATAGCACTCTTGTTGTCACAGTACAACAAGGTAGGTTCATTCTGAATTTGGTGTAAGTCTTCTAGTAGTCTTCTCAACCATATTGTTTGACAAGCTGCT
>MU226249.1:1607796-1633649 GCA_018584345.1 Thuja plicata
ATTCAAGGATGGTAGCGTAGATGCCAGATACTTAGTGACAACCTATGTATTGAAAATCCTATAACAAGGCCACACTTAACAGTGTGTTGGTAACCTTTAACAGGGTTGGCTCCTAATAGAGCTCACATCAGAAGAGTGAAAAGTTGGGGGACCGGTCCCAGTGGTTTTTTCCCTTAATAGGGTTTTCACGTTAAAATCCTTGTGTTATTTGTATGGTTTATTACTTTAGTGTTTTACATTATACATATGCATTTATGGATTGACTGGTATACTCTGCACATTTACTAAGTATTGGTAAATATAGTTTACTGCTTATCAGTTATCAAGGAGAATAAGAACAGACAAGGTAAACTGATAGATAGTTATTTGTTTTAAGTATTTCAAAGGCATGGATCTTGTTGGGACTTAATAATTAGAGAAGTATTGATTGGTGGATTGAAGTTTAAATTGGATAAATTTTTGAGGCCACTGATTCACCCCCCCTCTTAGTTATTACTAACAGTTAACCGGTACTAATCAGTTTTCCTGATTCATTGAAGATTTTTGCCTTCTTATTCTCAAATGCTACTTTGTGACCTAAATTATTCAGCTGAGAAACACTCAATAGATTATAATTCAATCTGTTTACCCAATAAGCATTTTCACATTTAATCAGGTTATTCAGCATTACTATTCCTTTACCTTCAATTTGACAAGGTGTATCATTTCCCATTCTTACTATACTACCTTTATAGTATTCAAAGTATTAAACTTTTCTTTGTCACCGGTCATGTGGTGAGTGAAGCCACTATCTATAATCTAGATATCATTCTTACTTATCTTATATATGAGTGTAGTTTTTTCTCTTCATCTGAATCATCTTTTACAGCTACAAATACTATCTCAATATCATCATCCGGTTCAGTGTCAGTATCTTCATCTTTGCAAGTAGCTAGATAGTTAGCCTCCTTTCCTTTGTCCTTGTAATCTTGGGTATCACTTCTTTCTGATCATTGGTAACCTCTATAATCTTTGTTGTTACCTTTGTCATATTTCTTCTCTAAAGATCTGTTATCACTTCTGTCATCTTTTCTTTTGTTAGAACATCTTGCAGCAAAGTGTCTAATATCTTTATAATTGAAACATACAAGTGGTAACTTTCCTTTGTATTTACCTTTGCCTCTTAGCATTCTTCTCACCACGAGTGCTTCAATTTCATCTAGATCTTCTTCTTCAATTTCCCTTTCACTGTCTCTGACTAGATTTGCTTATTCTCATAGAAGACTTGAATGCAGACTCTAAACTTGGTAAGATACTATTATCAAAATTATTCATCTCAAATGAAATCAGTCTACCAATCAGGCTATCAAGAGTGACTGTATTGTTTGCTACTTCTCTCATTTCTTGAATAGTAGAGACTCTAATAGCATATACAGGCAATAAGGTTCTTAAGATTTTACTTACCATTGTCTCCTCTTCAAGTGTACCTCCAACGCCTCATATAACATTGACTACTTCTTTTATTCTTGTGTATTGAGTGATGTTTTCACCTTCTTTCATTCTGAGATCATCAAACTTTCCTCTAAGGATTTCTGCCTTGGCTCTTAGAACATTTGTATCACCTCCATGTATAATCTTTAGTTTATCCCACATTGTCTTTGCATTTTTGCAGTCTTTGACATCCTCAAATTCAACATCAGAGAGTGAGGAAGAAATCTCTATAACCATGTAGTTATGTTCATGCTTTACTCTGAATTGATCTACCATCAATGGTCCTATAGGCAACACATATTTAGCATCTAAGTATTGAGTAATATCATTGCCAATACCTGATAAATGAAGTTTTATTCTTCTTTTCCATGAAGCAAAGTTGTCTTTGTTCAACTTGGGCATATCTTGTCTGTTCATCTTGTGATCTTTACTTAGGTCTTGAAAATTTCCTTCTAAGTACACAAGCTTTGATACCAATTGTTAGTAATAACTGAGAGGGGGGGGTGAATCAATGGCCTCAAAAATTTATCCTTTAATTATTAATCCACCAATTAATACACCTTAGATTATTAAGTCCCTATAAGATGTATGTCTTTGAAATACTTGTAATAATTAACTGTCTGTGAGTTTACCTTGTCTGTCCTTCTTCTCCTTGATTACCGATAAGCAGTAAAACTTATTTACCGATACTCTTAGTAAATATGAAGAGTATACCAATCAATCCAAAAATGCATATGTGAAATGTAAAACAATAAATTAATAAACCACACATACATAACACATGGATTTTAACATGGAAACCCTGTTAAGGGAAAAACCACTAGGACCGGTACCCCAAATTTTCACTCTTCTAAAGTGAGCCTATTAGGAGCCAACCCTGTAAAAGGTTACAAACACACTGTTAAGTGTGACCTTGTTAGAGTATTTTTATACATAGGTTGTCACTTAATATCTGGCATCTACACTACCATCCTTGAATCAGCCTTTAGACTGTCAATAGGCTTTATGCTAATCTTACTACCATCCTTGAATCAGCCTCCTTCTTAGACTCTCAATAGGCTTTAGGTAAGACCGCTGCTACTATCATGAATCAACCTTTTTGGTAATCTATTAGGATATACCTCAATTACAAAAGATGGTTAAGTCCTGCTCTATTAAGAGACTTAATGCTTCAATGGTTAAACTGAAACACAATGACCTGTTTCTAATGCAACTTTGAATTGTAGATATTCAGATGTATTTATGTACAATATCTCTCTGATCAATGTATCAATTCAATTCCTTTGTACTTCACACTTTCTTCTCTGTGATTATGTTCTTCACTATTCGTCGGTGTCTACAGAATTCTGTAGCTCTCCCTTAGCTTGATTGATCAGGACTATATGAAGCTTAACCTTCACCAGTTTCTCTTCAGCATCTTCTTTCAATTCACTCCCCCGTGTATCTGATTTCTTATGGAATTGAATTATGCTTGTCTCTTATATAGACATGATATGCCTTAATTCTTAATTCTTGATTCTTGATTCTTGATTCTTGGCGTGAAAAACAATCTAGCCAATTTGATTTACAACTTTAACTCCTAATTTATCTCGTCGTTATCTTCTTGCCAACTATATAAATCAATTTCTTTAACTATGGTCAAATAAAAAAAATAAAACAATCAGTTAAGTCTATCCTTAAGCTCTTCCAGCTAGATATTTTGTCATTTTCTGATCTCTCTGTTCTGTCGGTCAATTCTATAGTTTGTCACTGGTGACAACTACTAGTTTCATCGTTGCAACTTTAGTTAGCCTTTGGATCTCTGCCCGTTGGCCATCATTGGATCTTGCTTATCAGGAAACACTATTTTCTACTCGTCGGGCATCCTATGATTCTGTTTTATTGGGCAACACTGTCTTCTGCTTGTCGAACATCACTGTGACTTTTTCTCTTTCTTTACCGATGGTGTGCACTCTGTCACTTAGTGAATACATGAATTTTATGCATTGCTGAAAGCATAACCTCTATTCCATTGAGTCTCTGAAGTCTTTGGCATTATGTACATGACCATACAAATGATATCAAGTTGACATCAATGACAATACAAACCATTAACTGATTTAATATCTTGCATCATGTTCAACTTAACATTATCAAACATTCAATCAGTTACATGTCATCATTTCGGCCAGGCTTGAAAAAGATCCCAAAGAGTGTTGGGGAGTGGTGTATGATAGTGTAGTTTATCAAATATGAACATCCAACATTTTTGTGCAAAATAACACCTTATGAAGAGATGGTCCACATCCTCAAATTAGAGATCTCAAAGTAGACATTTGAACGGCTGGGATATGTTGAATTTTTTTAGTCGATCACTAGTTAGAGCTATTTTTCTTAGAGCTATCCAAGCAAAGCATCCGGCCTTTGCGAGTATCACCTAATTGTAGTAGAAGGAAAAGGCATGGTAGGTACTTAAGGTGGCTTTCTACTGTTGGATAATCTTATATCTGCCTTTGATGTTGAAAAATCCTTCCTTGACTGGGACCCACAATATTATGTCATCTTCTTTAGTCAAGTAGACCAATTTGTCTTGGAGGATAAGTTTTAGTCTCTCTCTCTCTCTCTCTCTCTCTCTCTCTCCAGTGTAGATATCAGTAACTCCTTTGGATCTTTCCATATTTCTTTGTTTGAGAAAAGGCATACTGCTCAGATGTAATCAAGCAAATAAACTCCCCAATGTGCTTTTGCTGCTTCCACCAAACCATCCTAAGATCTTGGCTGAAGTAAGGGGGGTGAGCCATTCCATGAGTCTCTCCAAAATTTGACTTTGTTCCTAGAATTCACTTCCCACGTAATGTATTTACTAATAATATCTCTCAAAGCCATCATGAAATCCCATATGAATGAACCCTTTGGGGGGTCCCTTATAGTGAGTATTCTCGAAGGACAAGGGTTATCTAAATACATTTTCTCCATAATTTGGCACCACTTGTTGTTTGTTTTAATGTACATTTGCCAAACTAATTTTCCCCCAAAGGATTTATTGCAGTTCATCAAATTGTTGATACCTACCCCTCCCAAGGATTTTATCTACGCCATATCTTGCAGAGAAACTAGGGGGATCTTCTTCTCACCATTAATATTTCCTTTCCAAAGGAATTGTCGAAGAAGCTTTTGAATTGTTTGAATCACTTATGAGGGTGCCTTTAGGACTCAGAGATAGTAATTTGGACTGACAGCCAACACTATTTTGATAAGAAGAATTTCCCTGCTAGGGAAAGCCATCTCACTTTCCATGCTACAATTCTTGACTTGATTCTATCAATGATAGGCTTCCAATATGAGCTTTTGTTTGCACCCATGAAAAATGGGATGTCAAGGTATACAGATGGGAGGAAGTCAATAGTGAATCCCAAGAGAGTTGCTATTATGTTTGAGATAATCTAATTAGTATTGAAGAAGTATATTTTGGATTTTTGAGCACTAATTTTTTGTCCAGATACCTCGGTATACAAGTCCAAAACTTGTTTTATGTTTTTTGCTTCCTTAGTATCTAAAATTTATAACAAGTGTTTTTTGCTTCCTTAGTATGTCAAGGAATGTTGATAGCTCTCAAAAGTGTCTAAAAATTATACAGGCTAATATCAATGAACCTTCTTAGAAAGATCACAATTGGAAAAGGTAAAGAGGTAAACTTTATCTCTTTATACCAAGCTTAAATTAGTTTAAGGTCATCAACAATATACAAGTATTTAAAAGGAGTGGCCTAATATAAGGTATGTCAATATTTAAGTCAACACATTTTTGTAAAACCTATTACTATTTGCATGTAGCCTAGAGAAAACATACTGCTATGATTAATTAATACTGGGAGGGATGGTAAATCAGTATTACAACAGTTTAAACATAAACTTAATAAATTCCAACTTAACCAGATAATTTATGGAATGAAAAGAAAATAAGAAAAAAACATATAACTCATAACACCATGAATTATTGTGCAGGATGTAGAAACTGATGAAATATCATATTCAACTCCAAGATCCAGCTGCATGCAATAAACCTGTCACAAAGAATGAAGCAACAATATAGAAAAAACAAAATCCTCTTGTGCTCAAAAATGTCAGAGCTCAAAATGTATTATCCAATAATGAAAAATTCCAATGCTCAACCTTATAAAAGGTGAGATAGAAACCCTAAAGGGAAAAACTAGGCTGCACATTATTAATTAATAATTAATTAATGATGCACCTAAGTGAAGCTTAAGTAAATAGAGTAATAGGAACTTATATAATTAAATCAATATGATTTAATTAATAAGCATAAAGTAATAATACTCTAACAACCCCCCTTAAGCTAAACGCAGGGAGAAAACTGACCTAGAAAAACTATGAAAGCAAGAAATGGGTCCCAGCAACAAGGCCAGATCAGGTACCCAGTACAAGGAAATCTCTGTAAACCGGAGACAAAGGAGAAAATGCAGTGGAAAAAACTCCTCTCCAAAAAGAGATGTAAAAGCAAGAAAAAGGCAAGGAGTGACTTTAGGAGACTCTCTCAAAGCCATGAGTACAATGTGTGCTGCTAACCCTCCCTGTGAGATAGGGTCGAGGCTCCAAAGCCCCCGCAAAAGAAAGAACGCCTAGATCAATGAACAATCCACCATGACTCCAATACAAAGGAGTGAAATGAAGTGGGCAATGAAGAGAGGACCTTGAGATATGAGGTGTCACTAGAAGGTCGAGCCGATGCTCAAATGAGAAGACACAAGGATCCTGAAATGGAATCCCCAATGCAAGTGGTATGACAGGTGTGTTGACACTATCATGAGAGAGGAGATGAGTGTCCTCTGTAGAATCCTCAAAAACTGCACCTAGTGGCTCGATGAATGGAGCTGGAGGGTCTGGTAGTGCTGAAGAAGAGTCCTGCTGAAGAGAAAGAACATCAGCAAGATGTGGTGTGGCAGTCACAGCAATGGTCTCAGGAACAACACAGAGGTTCAAGTGACCTGACTGCACTACATGATTCTCTCATGGGAGAGGAGAGATGAGCTCTGATAATGGGGATGGTGGACCAAAATGTGTGAAGGTGTAGAGACAGGTGGAATAATCAACTATCCCTGTAGCAACAATGCAACCTATCACACTATCCCAAATGAAGACAGAATGTGGCGAGAACTCAACTGACTTCCCTAATTCACTATGTGTGATCTGGTAAATCGAGAGAAGGTTTGTAGATAGGGATGGAACATACAACACGTCATTGAATGTTCCATCCTAAATGCATACAGAACCTTTCCCACAGACTGGCATAACAGTGTTGTTCCCCATGAGAATGTAAGGAATGGGAGAAGCCTCCATGGAAGAGAAGATCTTTGGAGAAGACGCCATATGGTGAGAAGCACCTGAATCTAGTATCCAAGGGACCTGTGAAGGGGATGCAACGGAAGCCTGTAATGCATGACCCTATCCAAAATCCTATCCAGATGTCAAAGATGAGGTAGGAGACTGAAAAGAAGACCCCTGTGAGGATGGAAAGGAAATAGTGCTCTTCTGAAGGAGAGCTTGCAAATCTACAATCTGTTTCTCATAGCCATCAAATCTCTTCTGAAAATACTGTGACTCATCATGGGACCCCTTCTAACAATAAGAACATGTAGGGTACTGAGTCTTCTATTTCTCCTTCCTAGAAGAAGATGGTGGGCCAGTAGAGTGCTGAGAAGAGGAATCAGATGTCTGCTTCAGCTTTGGCTTTTGTGTATCCTGAGATGAATTGGCAAGCAATGCCTGTGTCTGTGAACCTGTAAGAGAATCCATCTAGTTGAGCTTAGACTACTCATGAGTTAACCTATCACAAAAGGTCTCAAAAGAGGGCATAACATACCGTGCACCCAGTGCATCCATAGTGGAGTAGAAGGTAGAAGTGAAAATCTGATAAGAGCCATGAAGCTTTGAGAGTATCAAGAAGATACAGTCATCATCTGACTTCATCTTTCTAGCAACCTATAAAATAGATCGAAGAGACTTGAACTTCATCAGGAAGTTCTCAATGCTAGTGAATGAGTCAAGTGCCAAGGAGGTGAACTCTGCATCTATCTGGAGAATCCTGAACTAATTCATGGTGCCAAACAAGGTGGAAAACTTGTCCCACATATCCCTGGGTGTGGTTAGACCATCCAGGTGGAATAAAAACCCATCTGAAATATTCATGGCAATGAGGCCCATTGCCTCATCCATCCTATTTCTATGCATAAGAGCCTCATAAGGCCTCTATAGAACTAGTTGAACTATATCTAGGTAGGACCATAAACATCATGACATGAGGAGTCTGGTCATTTGTGGCTTCCATGTGTGGTAGTTATGTGGAGTCAGAACTACAATGGATGTGTCTGAAATTGAGAGAAGAAGATGAAAGTAGAAGGGTCTCTCTGAATTGAAAATGTAGAAATAAATAGGTACCCCCCACAAACTATCAACCTAACTCCCGTACACCACAAGATGAAGCAAAAAGAACACAAAGAACCAGAGAAAAAATTGAGTTTTCGAATGCAGAGAAGGAGAAAAACAAAGCCACAACTTTGACACTAAAAATAGGAGCTCAAATGGTAGAACTATCAATCAAGACTAGCATCAACACATCCAGCTTGGAAACACCTTTTTGATGATATTTTACTTTTCAAAAATGGACACCGTATGCTCAAGTTATGAGCAAAAAATTGATAGGTACCTTGAAAAGTGAGCTCGGTGGAAAAACACAGTGATAGAGCTAAATTTGACACCCGTATGGACGTCACCAGGCTATCTGAGCGGTGCCGCTGGCGGTGGTGGTGGCCGGGCACCTACCGGGTGGCGCGCAGGTGGCGTTGCTACCGGGTGGCATAGAGGCGATGCAGCCGACAGAGGGTGGCTGGAGGGCAGCGGCCAAGCGGCATTTGGGCAGAGTGGCGGCTAAAAGGAGGTCCGGTGGCTCCACGGTGGTGCACCGGCCCATGGAGGAGTGCGAGTGGTCCTCTGGTGGCGCACGGGTGGTGCCTTTTTTTATAACTACAGGCCATTTTTTCAAAAAAACCAAAAATATTAAAAAATGATTTATTTTATTTTTTTTAAATTTTTTTTCTAAAAGCTCTGGTGTCCAAAAAAGTCAAATTTTATATGGATTTTGGGTATTTCGGGCCTTTTGGATGCAACCATGAGGTCAGTTTTTTCCCAAGGTGCTCCAAAAAATTGCAACCCCCCAGATCCAATATAAAAAGCACCAAAAAACCCTAGAAAGAGAGGGTTTGATCCATAGCTCCAAAAACCTTGAACAAGCTGCAGTAGCAAGGCTCTGATACCATGTAGAAACTGATGAAATATCAGATTCAACTCCAAGATCCAGCTGCATGCAATAAACCTGTCACAAACTATGAAGCAAAAATATGGAAAAAGGAAAACCCTCTAGTGCTCAAAAATGTCAGAGCTCAAAATGTATCATCCAATAATGAAAAAGTACAATGTTCAACCTTATAAAAGGTGAGATAGAAACCCTAAAGGGAAAAACTAGGCTGCACATTATTAATTAATAATTAATTAATAATGCACCTAAGTGAAGCTTAGGTAACTAGAGTAATAGGAACTTATATAATTAAATCAATACAATTTAATTAATAAGCATAAAGTAATAATACTCTAATAGAGGAAACCCTGGACAAGGGAAAACCTTGGTGGCAATGGTGACAAAAAATATGCACTAAAATTATATTTTCCATGTTAGGAAACCTAGCCCTGTTAGGAGCTGATTATTACATTATTACATTTCCTTGTTAGAGGAATACAAAACCCTAGTAAAGGTATACTGAGCTCACTACTCATACAATCAAAAATATGTTTATATTATAATGTTTTGTCAAGAACATGAAAAATACAAGCATATTGTATGCTTAGGTAGTGTAATTCTAGCTCACATCACTGTCTGTCTGATTCTTACATCACAAAGAATCCATTCATATGATCGCATCAAATCCATACAATCTCATCACATCACTCACAATCTCATCCTTCACTTCTCAAAATCTCTTCACACACACACACACACACACACACACACACACACACACACACACACACACACACACACACATTACCCAATCGGCTCCCAAATACATCAAAAAATATAATTAATAAATAGACAAAAAGTAATTACCAAGTCGGTGATCATACACTATCAAAACATAGGTAATATACAAGCCAAATCTAACATAGCACATTTGGACTTTATATTATACTCCCTCAATCATTGTGACTATTCATCTACCATGTATCACTGTTACTCTATCTTTGCATATCTTCATCATACTATACTTACTGCTCTCAATGATGAAAACATAAGAGCCATTAACAAAAGGTCATACATATCCCAAAATAGCTTCTCCCAAGCTCTCATGTCTCCCTTCTTCATACACTATCTTCGCTGACCAGAACTGTACTGCTATACTCTGTAATTGTACTTTTTATACTTAGTCATTTTTACAAGTCTCAACTCCAAATCTATGTTTGACACAAAGAGACCATCCATAATATATGTGTTATCATAAATGACAACCCTCAAGTGTTCCAGAACACTCCTGAATGAACCACTTGCCAAAAATATCTCCCTTTGGCATTGATGGAAACAATTAGTGAAAAATGACTAAGTATCAATACCAAAAAAGATGTATACAACACTATTTATCTCCTTTTCATATGTCTTCTCGACACTATACATTTTTTGTATATTCTCTTGTCCCCCTTTGGCATCAATGGAAAAGGTATACAAAAATTTAGAATACATAACAAAATTGTGCCATTGCTTACCAAAAAAAAATACCATGTTTAGCACATCTTGGAAGGAGCTCTCCAAGATCTTTACTTCCTCTAACCAAGTCTTCACCAGTATCTGACTCACATGAATCAGCCCATTCAGTGCGAACGAAGATGTGTCTACTGTCTTTTTCTCGGTAGGTATATGTTCGGTGAGGGCCTGCGCTGTCTCTCCATGTCAGAAATATGTGTCTCAAGAATTGATAACTTAAGAGTGATTAGAATCTTCAACATACCAAGTCTTGTGACAACTCTCCCCTTCTCTGTATCCAAAACACTTAGTTTTTCCAATATCCTAGACACTTCTCTATCTAACTCCAATATAGAGTGAAAACGTCTCACAAGTTTCCATTATCTTGTCTAGATTTAGTTTTTCCTTTCTATTATGTCCTTAATGTTTTTGAGATGTCTGATAGGATTTATACAGTAACTATATAACTTCCTTCCATGCGACACACAACTCCTTGCCTCAGATATAGTTTTTCTCAATATGCCCAAGTCCCATCAGATAGATTTGCATATTTATTCCAAGTTATTTGCAAGGTAATTCTTCTCCACTCTCTCTTTAGCAACCTTCTCCAAGGATTCATAGTGATTATAAAATTCATCCAATACTTTTTTCAAATTCTATGCACTATCCTTTCATTGGAAATAAAAAGGTATATGTAGGAGTTTGTTGAGAGTATCAACTACTCTTTCAATTACCCTTGTCTTCTTCTCATATTTCTTCTCATATCTCTCTTTTACTTTAGCAAATGTGATGAAGGATAGCTTCAACAACTCATCCTCATTCATACTCTCAACATTAGTGTTCAGATTCTTATCTCCACTTGCCAAAAATAGAGATGAAGAAAAAGATGTATGTTTTTCTAGTTTCTCTTCAACTTTATCCATTGTTTCTTTTACTGCTTCAACTCTGCTCACTTTATGTTCTTTCTCTACCATTTCAGGAATAATGCTTCCTTCAATGTTGATATCCTTCTCAAAAGGATCACTAACATCGTGCAAAGTTTCCAAAGAAACAGGCACACCAAAAACAAACAAATATGGTTGCTTTACTGTACTCATAAATTGACTAGTGTCTTTGCCCTTCTATTTGTCAAGACTTATTTCTGTCATCCTTGACGACTCACCTTGTTCAATAGTTTTAGGCTTAGTATCCTTTGGTGATGATAATTTTCAAGTTTAGTATCCATTAGAACCTTATCCACACCCTTTTGTGTTTCCTCAATCACTTCATTGTACCTTCTCCTTATTATCTTTACAAATCTTAACTTAGTTCTCAGCAAAAGTTTCAAATCATTTAATATCTTTTCCATTTCTTTTAAAGAAACAATAGGTATCATGTCTTCCATTTATTTTTCTTTGTTTGTTTCATCTCTATCTATGCTAACTATTTTCTTATTTCAAATTTATCATAAAGTTCTTCAGGTATACTGCCTTCAACTTCTAACAAGTTCTTCTTAAAAGTAAGTAAATGATTTATTACCATGTCTTAAATCAAATTTCAATCAGATGCCTCATACCTCTCATAGTATCTTATCAAGGTGTTCATCTTTCCCTACTCTTTTATCCTTTTTTCTAGTATTTTCATGTCAGACTTCCAGAGTTGTTTCACTTCAGTGCTCTTCTCTTCATTTTTTCTCTTATCCTTTCTTCTTTTCAACTTTATTCTCTCCTACTTTCTTTTTCAACTTCTATATTCTGTCTCTTAGGTGGAGATTCCTATTTGGCAGACCTTGTGTTCCATCTCAAAAATTCCACATGTTTCTCTACCTGTGATGTTCTCTTTGGTGGTGTAGGTGTAGTCTCAGGTATATCAATCAAGGTAGAGGGTAGACTGATAACCTTCTTAACTTCTAGAGGTGGAAGGGATGCAGGAGTAGTGCTCACCAACCCAAAATCTCTTTCTATCATTTTCTTTCATACCTTTTTAATTTCCTCTTTTGTTATACCATCCTTGGCTACTATATCATCTACCAATTTTTCTACTTTCCTCTTTCTTAAACCTCTAGTCTATTCTTCCCTTATCTTCACTGACTTCTCTTCATTGGTACCCCATCTTTCTTGGGAGGGTTCAATTTCTGAGGATATAATATATTCTACCTGCATTGTCAATACCTTAGAACTGACTTCATATTCCAGAGGATAACACCACTTCATCCTAGGTTGCACTGCCTCAAAGTAGACACACTCAGTTTTGACCATGAAAAAAATTGAATCTTTAAAATTTTTTACCAATGCCTTGGGAATCCTCTCTCTTTCCTTCATCTATCTTTACAATATTTTTATCATCCCAAACAACTCACCAGCAACTCATGTATTGTGTTGTCTTCTATAGATCTGTGTGATCTTAGTTCTACTGGGTTTATTTTCCTTCCAAGCTCTAGAGTGCATACAGGGGAATTTATGCACAATGTAAATATACATGTGTATCAATAAAGACCCAAACCTGAATGCCTTTGACTCATCCTTCTTGATTTTCCTCACATTCTCCAAGAACTATTGTCCAAGTACTTTGCAATGGTTATATTTCATATTTTCCCTCACCATTTTATATGTCATCAAAATCACTCATGCTGATACCGAGTTAGGTTAGCTATTGTAATGAAGTTTATATCCTAGAATCATTGAAGCATCTTGCTAAAATATATCATTAATTGTCATCGCTCTTTTATCCCATCGTGATTGGGTTATGGTTTCCACCTATTTCTTTGCGTTCTTTTCTGCAACAGGGATAACACCAGAGTTATCCAAGTCTATTATAGCATGAATTAAGTCACTGCAAATCTTCATAGGCTGATCTCCAAGCCAAATGAATTGATCCTAAACCCTACTCAAAATGATCTAAATCCATTCCTCTTCATCAAATTCATCAAGTTCAGTCATCCAAATGATACTAAGATTCTCAAGATGTGTGAACTCATTTTTAATCTTGTCATCTACTCCAATCATGCCTTTTATTTCATTATAGATCACATAGTCTCTCAGAGACTCACACTTATAGTGAATGTAAGCCCTAATGTCTTCGACATGTAGAATGTCATAGGGTGTTTGTGAAAACACATCTTTGGGATCATCCTCAGTTGATTTGAATGGGTGTTTCTTAAACTTAAACCTATGCCTTTCAGCGATATCAGAAAACAATGGAGTATTTATAACCAAAGATTCAAAAAGATCTAAATACATTTTATCTACTAATTTGTGAATTTATGCTTTGGTCGAATACTTAATGCACTTGCTTCTTTGCTTCTTTTTCTCTAATATTTGTTCTCCCTAGGCTCTATTCTTCCAAATATGTTTAAACAAGTTCTTTAGATTGACCTTATACTTCACTATGTAAAGAAATGACATAGTTCCCAATAAACTCATCTCTGCACATAATCCAGTCGATTAACAATTAGGAAATCACAGCCTATAGATTTGTAAAACAATGCGATCACAAATATCTGCTCCACAACATCTCCATATACTCTCACTAACCTCACAAGAGCTTACTACTCATAATCAGGAGCTGGATAGATTTCTAATGTTTTCTTCCAATGCTCTGCCTAAGGCCATGCTTGGCCATCTACGTTGATGTAGCAATGAACACATCAGGTGAAGACTAAGAAACATCTACTAACTCTCCATAAACCAATACCTCACTTGTTTCTTTTACCTTCCATAGCTTACCACTATTTTCATCTTCTGGTTTTATGAAATGACTCTTGAATTCATCCATGTATTCTACAAGACTCTTACCAGTATCACCAATATTTGTTTTTATAACCATAGGTGGTGGTCCTCTTCTGTTATCAGTTCCATTGTATTTGCAAAACTTTGCTATATGTCCTGGATTGTTACATTTGTAGCATTTAGGAGGTGGTATGTTTTAATTAACCTACAAATTACAATACTTTGCAATGTGCCCAAAGTTAGTGCATTTGCAACATGCGATCTTAGCTGTTGTTTCTTCCCTAATTTAATCTTGTTTTATTCTAGATTGTTCAGGCTTTCTGCATTCTTCTTTCTTGTGTCCATATGCATGATAATTGTTGCAATAGACATCAAAATATTTGTAAGGAATTTTACTTCTTTAGTCTCTCTTCATGTTTCCAATTTTATTGCATCCAAAGAATCTACCTGTGAAAGTGTTGGTTGTATTTCCTGTTTTTTGCTGCCTTGCCTTGTTCCTTGCCTTCCCCTCTGTAATTTTTTTAGGTTTCCATGCTTATTCCTTTCCAAAATTGTCAAAACCCTACTAAAACCCTAGAAGCCAAGTGTTAAACGATGTATTTTGAAACCCTCCGCCATGTCTTATATTTTTTCATTACCTTTTTCAGTCGCCTCAAGACATGTGCTTTAAGTTATGTCGCTTGATCGCATTACTCAGATCGAATATGCCAAAACCTTTCCCGACTTAGCTTCTCCTTTATGTCGCGTAGTCTCTTGAAGAAACAAAATATTCCATCAGTGTCTCGAGACTTGGCGATCTCTTTTTAGTCGGGTTGTCGCTTGAACTTCATAACATAAAGATTTAAAAGGAACTGGACCCACTTCAGTCAGGTGATCGCGAGATAGGTCAAAGAGTCAACAAAATGTTCTCCGACTTTGCGATTCACTTCATGTCACATAATCGCTAGAAATGACCATGGAAAACAGTTAAAGAGCTCTTCAGTCGCGTGGTCTCATGATCAAATAGCAGTTAAGACATAACACTCCCGACCCCGTGACTAACGGTTTCATGTTAAGTGTTTTCCCTCAGTTGGGATGTCGCCTGAGCAGGGCGATGACTTAGTTTTCAGAATGCTTTAAGTGGATGAAAGAATAGATGACATCTGTCACAGAACTAGTTGTTGTCGGGAGGTCACCAGAAGTGAAGAAAGGGGATCAAGCGATAAGGAGACAAAAGTGTTTTCACCCTCAGTCGCGAAGTCTCCTGATCATTTAAGGGCATAAAGAAATGTATAGCGATTAAAATACAACCGTGCGATGAAGGAATGAAGAGATCTAACGGTGGTCGCGAAGTCTGGAGATAAAAGTGCCCCAGGGAAAAAGTCCTTCCGACTAAGCGATTAAAGGTATGTCACAAGGTCGCTGTAAATAGAGAAAGGGTACCTTTTTAGTAATAAGATCATGTTAAACTTATCACCCGACTCAGCGACTAAAGGTTTTTGTGTAAACTAGAAAAGAGAAATGAGCATCCAGTGACTTGGCGATAACAATGAAATGTTAAATGGTAACGGTTTGTCGTGAAGTCTGATGAACAATGATGAGTTAAGTTTAACTCCATGCGACTTCAGTTTCACTATAGTCGCCTGATCTCTAGAAAGACTTGGGTTAGCCGAGGTAAAAGAGTTACATTGTCGCTAAGTCTGAAGAGTAAACCATGGTTAAGAAAAAGTGCTCGCGACAAAGAGACTTAATGAGGTCGCGAGGTCGCCTGATAACAAGATCTTGAAAAGCGGCGCCAAGTGGATGACATGACAGAGAAGATCACCCGGCGGCCAATCAGATACATGAATTTTTGATTACTGTGTACAAAAGGTAGCTGAGATGTATGACAGAGGACAAATCAGAGAATGCCATGTCAGCTGTCTTAACTGTTTTATGATTGCGCCAAAAGATTCATGATTTAAATTTGATTTTCTGTCACCTCGCGCAACTAAGGCTAGGTTTTTGAACGTTTCACGACATATCAACTTAATGGTAGAAACTGACATTTATGAATTATGAGTTATGTACTCTAAATCCTATGGCTATAAACAAAGGATCGTGCATTCATTCTTGTTCACCAAGTTTATGATTTCAGAGTTAAGTTGTTGTTTCAGAGCCAAAAGCGATATTCTGAGCTGTTCTAAAGTGATTAAGGTTTCTAAGTGATACAGAGGGTTGTGCTTAGATTTGTTTCAATATCGTCCAGTCATAAATTCAAGTTCTTAGAAACATGAGTACTGCTATGAGCATTACATCTACTAGTGGAGGTAGTGGAGACGATCCTAAAGGAAAACCTAGCTTCTCAGACGAGTTTCTCCAACTTCTGCTAGGCTCAACTCAGAATAGAAATATTGATGCTGGTGTTTTCAAAGATGACTTCAAAGACATCAGAGATGCTGTAACCCCAGGAACAACAGGTTACTCTCTATTTACTTATTTTTACAAAAATTCTGATAAACCTATCCTTGTGTCAAACCCTTGGATATCTGGTCTGGGTAGGTTCTTAGTGCCTGATGTATTTCTGGATGTTGACCTATTTTTGGACCTGGCTAACCACTATGATGTACTCACAAAGACCATCAAAAGGGAGGATGGTACTAACTTGCTTTTCCTAAATAGAAATTCTTTTATGCAAGCATTTGGTCTTTTTAGCACCATGTCAACCAAAATTGACATGAAGAAACAGGAAAAGAGATATAGCAATAAGCCTGGTGTTGCTAGGGGATTATTGAAGAAGCATATGCCACAAGAGATAAGAGATCATATAGGTCCCAAGGCTGAACCCTACCCCTATTATATCAAGGACCCGTAATTTTATATCAAGTACAATGCCTATGCTCTTTGCAGAGTATTAGGAATAGATGGAGATGCTAAGAGAATAGGTCATGGCAACTTGATGATGGTCTTGGACCTACAAGAGATTCACTCTAGCACAAGTTATGATTATATCTAGCATATAATCGATGAGATGCATGAAGGGTTTGTTGCTACACAGAAGAAACTGAAAAACCCTAAGGAGAAGGAGCCCAAGTTCTTGCACTATTTAGTGTTAATGCACCTACTCCTGTACTACAACTTCACAATCATGGAGCCCCATAATTTGTCTCCACAAAGATCCTTTCAAGGACATCCAAATCCTATCCAGTTTTGGGTTAGGGTTTGGAACTTTACTTCCAGGGATTGTGATTTTTGTGCTTTTGAGAATTGGATTGTGTTTCCAATAGTAAAGAGTCTTGGAATAAGGAGGACCAGGATTCCATTGAAGGTCATACAGCTGCTAAGACCTTGTGAGTACCTTGAAAATTGGCCTGGAAATCACAATTGGGGTGATTTCTATCTAGAGGAGAATTTCACCATTCTCAGAGTGTATGGGTGTGTTCATCCACCCCATATTCTACCTTATCATGTACCAATGAGAGTAGCTGCCATGGAATTCATCTGGCAGCTGATGTTGACAGATAATGAGCACTTTGCACCACACAAGAAGGGGACCATAACCCCTAGGCAATTAAAAATTGCAAATTTCACAATAGGAAAGAATGCCATGAATGAAGTGAGCCAATGGCTGGAGAAATTCAGAATGGGGGCAGCCCCTTACAGATACATAGACCTAGAAGGCTTCATGGCAGGGGTCAGAAAATTATATACTCCCACTATTCCAAATACAAATGTACACTGTGAGTGTATAGAGGAAGATGCTACAAGGAACAACCTGGATGAGGATGACATCCATATGAAAAGGTTGAAAATCCAAGAGTTGCTGAAGTTGCAACTGCAAATAAAGAGAAATGGCTTATCTTTTGGAGGTTTCTTCCCTGACCTCAACTATTTTGATAGAATCAAAGCCATGATTGACAACTATTACATGTTGTTAGATCAGTTGGACACTGTCCTTGCAAAGAAAGGTGCTCAATCCCCTGAGCATTCTGAGTCAGAATATGAAAGTGGGGATGATAGTGATTATGCAAGACCTTACTTGTTTCCTCCATCACAACAAGCCCAAGGACAGGAAATGGATGAAAGCTCACAGTTGCAGGGAGCTGAAGAGAAACACATCATAGACTTAACAGTTGCTACATAGCCAGATGATGTAGAAGAGCCTTCAGCAAAGAGGCAGAAACTTGATGTAGGCCAACCTTCAGGAGAAGGGCAGAAGATGAAAAAGGACAAGGTTAAGGCCTTGATACCAGGTAGTAGGTTATATGAACACAACCTGAGGAAGGAAATCAGGCAAGGTAAGAAACAATTGCCTGATCCAGAGGAAAAAGTTGATCTTCCACCGAGGACATGTATGGATGAAAGAATGCTTAACCAACAGAAATTTCTGGATGATGACAACTTTGTCAAGAAAGAGGAATTCAAGGATTTCCTTAGATGGCACAAGGCAGAACAATTGAAATCCCAGTTACTTGTGGGTGGGAAGGAGACAATTACAAATGATGCCCTTGTAGCCCTGCAGAACTATCACCCTGAAATTGAAGACGTTTCTCCTGAGGATGCCAAGAAGATGGTGTTAGGAAGTGGTATCCTGTTAGCTAAAGGCTGGGATCTAGCATCAGCATTTGTAATAGATCAAATAAGGAAGCATCCTGACCTCAAAATGGTTAGTGAAGTCCAGATAGGGGACATGATCAAAGGATTTGGGTATGACCCAAAGTCACAAGCCTTTTCCGTGTGGAATCTGAGCCCTAAAGAGCATAAGCCCCAGTTAGTAAATATACAAGAAAATATGGTGGGGAACCAGATGGTGTGGTCAATGCAGAATACAGGAGATTTGGAAATATCTCAAATAATGACACATTGGGCTCAGTTGAATGAAGATAAGACAAAACAACTATCTGAAAGGTATACTAATCTGTTAGAGGACACAAGTGCACTGTCAAAGGATAGAGATCTGTTTCATATACAGCTATACCAAAGAGATCAATTGATAAAGGTATTAACTGAGCAATAAGAGGCAAAACCAGAGGTAGTATATGTGCCTGCACCTCAGCAAATTGAAGACAAGCCTAGATCAGAAGAGGCTGTAGAACAAAAAGATGATGAAGAAAAGGGGAATGCCATAGCATTAAAAGCATTACGAGGCATATTACAACATAGGATTGAGGTCCTTAAAGAAAAAGCTGATGTTGTAATAAATACTTACAAAAAATTGCCTATTTTGCATGTAGAAGTACTAAGGTATCTTCTAATCTTGAACCCCTATTTCACAAAGTGGTCTGCAAGAGCAAGTCTGTTTGAAAAGTTAACATCATTGCAGAATATTAGAGAAGACTTTCCTCCAATAGTTACAGAGGTAGAAGATGAGATCAAAAGGGTTAATGTTGCCCTCTCATTCTTCAAAGGAAAATTAAACCAGATAGAGGCTAAGTTGAGTCTGTTTACAGCTGATTTTAATAGGTTTATTCCTGCCTTGAAAGGAGAAGATGACCAGGTAAAGTCTATAGATGCCTGGAAAAATGAATTTGATACTAAAATGCCTAGTGAAGAGGATTTTCTTTTGGGAACTGAGGTTGATGTTGATGGTTTCAATTTAATACTGGATGAAGCGTTTAAGGCTGAAACAGTCATCAACAAGTTTTTGCTATATGTCAAGAATATCATCGATCAAATATGGGACAGAAAGAAGGTACAGGTACAAAGCACTCAAGACTTCAATTGGCCAACTGATGACGAAGTAAAGGCATGGGAAGTCATGACAATGCCAAAGAAAAAGAAACCTGTAGTGGAGGAGGAGATTTTGGATGATGAATGAGGTGACACTTGGGACTGCACTGTTCATGGACTTGATGGATAGTTATTTCAAAAGAAATACAGGTGAGAAGGCGAGAAAAACTACCAGGACTTCTTCATAATTACACCAGCTGCCACTTAAAAATCAGATTGCAGTCGCAAGGTCGGGAGAAGAACAAAGATATATCAGATTTCACCTTTTTGACCCAGTCACCTTGTCGTTTCTCTTCTCTCTCTCTTTCTCTATCTTACATCTTTAGGGTTAGGGTTTTGAGACTATCTGAAGCTTGTTGCATCCTTATGGATCCCAAGGTGGTCTCAAACCTATATATATGATAAGTTTTGTAATAGCTAAGGGTCTTTGATAATCATAAGTCTTTGATCTTTTAGAGGTCTTTGATTCTTTTTGGAACGTTTTTGTAACAAGGAGATAAATATAAAACAAAATTCAGATAGTCTGATTCACGTATATCTTTTGAAGCTGTGTAAACTTTTCATGTATGAATGAGCTGGATTACATAAATGAAATATGGTGCAATTTTACTCTTCTCAACTGTTGTCTCTTTACTTTGTATGTATGCTTTTCTGTGTTAAGGTTTATAAGGTATATAGTAACACTCTGGTTATAAGGTGGCCATCTAATTGTTTACAGGTTTCTCTCAAGGAGAGGATTAAATATTGTGAATGATTTCAAGAAGCATACTACTTTGTTAAGGATTTGATACAGGGGTCTGGAGGTAACAAGATAGTTTGTAAGGCAAGCTATCCTAATTGTTTGAGCTGTAAGGAAGTTCAGTGTATCTTGTTTTTGTAATTTCTTTGCTTATTATTGACTCTGCAGCCCAAGGATAGGCACTGGTTCAGAATATTGTCTGAATATCTATCTATGTTCAAAGTGTTCTAAGTTATCAAAACCAAATCAATTTACAAACCCTGTTACTAAGAACATATAAGTTAAATCTGTTAAGGACCTCTGTCAGCAGGACAAAGTCCATGTTATTGATTCCTTAAAGAGAGAATCTATTAGGTTAACCCTCCTATAGTAAAAGGAAGAAGGATGAGAATCCTTGTATCACTGGTTATTGTTATGTTAATAACTATGATTTGCATGGTAATATCTTATTTATGGTTGTGCTTGGTCATCAGCAAGATAATTCATAAGTTGGTCCAATAAAGATACATAGCTAATCAGTGTCCACATCAACAAATACTATGCTAACAGACATCTTAAAAGGTAAAACCTGCCTGAGCATATGTGGAGCTAAAAAACGAAGAAGGATATTATTCAGTCCTTAGCAATTAGGCTTTTCTTGTCTCTGAATCAAGAGTAGAAGATAAAACTTTTAGATAGACATTTCAGGCACTATGATTTATACAAGAAAAATCCCTAACAAAGTGGCGACTCTACTGGGGAAAATCATAATTTAAAAGATTGTTTTTTAATTCATCCCAGAATCTAGTTGCAGACAATTATTTATCAATACCAGAGATAGAGTTTGGCCCATCCGAGTCGCTAACAAAGTGGCGACTCTGCTGGGGATCAAGAGATTGTAAAATCTTGAAGAAGTATTCAGGAATCTCTGGTGTATTAAGGTTTTAAACTTATTCCAGTTGTAGTTGTCATACTAACCCTTGATAGTTTTTCGTTCATCCCGATTTATTGGGTGGTGACTCTAAAAAGAAATATCTCTGAGATTAGTGCTGAGTTATAACATGTCTTACAGAATGAATACTAGGTAAAAAACAAGAGTTGACCCTAAAAAGGTTTTGAATGAAGGAATTCCTTCATCTTCAAGAGTGGGAGCCTCTTGGAGGAGAAAGAGAAATCAGGATACTATGGATGAAACTTTTTTAAGAGGTGAGGAAACAACTGTTAGAAAAGACAAGAATACTGTTCAGCAATCTCATAATGGAAATACCTCAGATTATGAGGAGGCTGCTAAAAGAGTATTGGATATTCCTATAGCTACTTCTACTTCAAATGAAAGAGAAGAAATTACTACACCCAGTTCAGACTCAGAAGATAACCCTTCTGATATGTTGGATAATGAAGAGAAGTTTATTTTGAAGCAATTGGCTTTAGTCCAACAGATGAAAAAAGAAAGAGAGATTAGAAAGAAAAAGAATGACCATAAGGATCTTGATAATGATAGAAGAAGACATTCTAAACATCAGACTTCAAAACAAACTGATAAGTCTCAGAAAAACAAAGAAATACCAGTCACCCATAGAGATTCTAGTTTGTAAATAGATAAAGGTAAGAAGAAGATGGGTGAACAGAAAGATCAAGACCTTAAAATTCAGAAACCTATTGTTGAACAAATGTCCAAATTAGAGATTGATTTGGAAAAATTGAGACTTGAGAAAGAAACCATGGAAAAGATGTTAGAGAAAGCCCAAATGGAGGCTACTACTATTGAGATGAAGAAGAAGATTGATTTTCTACAATCTTAAAAATATTCTTTTTCTGGACCAGAGAATAATACATCTACTAGAGGGAAAACTATTAAGGCCAAAGAAGATGATAGTTTTCAAAGAAAACCATTGCACAATGAGAGGTATAAATAGTTTGATTTTGTTGGTATTCCCGGATACCCTAATTCCTTTCCTAAATATGTAGGTGATATAGGAGAAAAGCTCCCTAAGTTTTCTGGTAACAATGTAATTTCTTGTGAGGCACACTTAAGAAAATTCATTGATTTTGTTGATGATTTAAATATCACCCATGAAGATGTATTAATGAAACTATTTGTTCAATCCCTGGTTGAAGATGCAAGAGAATGGTTTAGAAGCCTAGCTAATGGCTCTGTTGTTTCCATGGATGAGTTGATTGAGTTGTTCGAAGACCAATATGGGGATAAAACAAATAAGGGATTTTTATTGAATGAGGTCAATAATATCAAGAAGAATTATAATGAAGAGGTTACAAAATTCAATATAAGGTTTCAAAGGGCCATGCATAAATTGTTTCAAAAGATAAAGCTAGATGAAGAAATTTGTTTGGCAAGTTATCTAAATGCTTATGATTCCAAAATGGGATATGCTTTGAGGGATAAGAACCCTAGGACTCTTACTGATGCTTACAAGATAGCAGTCAATATTGAAATGAACAGAAGAGTGTCAGGCAAGTTGAATAGGAGAGATGATCCCAGGTTTAGCAAAAGCAATCTGAAAGAACCAGAGTATAAGGAATATAGAGCCCCCCAAAACAATAAACCTCTTTATAAAAATAATTATAACCCTCAGAATAGGATGCAGAATCACCCATATGGAACTCAGTTCAAAGATGGAAAGCCTGTTGGTACACCCAAGAAGGGAAAAACAGATAACAAGACTCCTGACCCCCTGCATAGAAACTCAGTGTATTTTTGTAATGAGGAAACTTGGTGTGAAGCTTGTGATGCACCCCATAATCCTGATTTCTGTGTTATCTCCCAAGATTTGAAAGCAACAGAGGAACAAGAAACTAATGAGGGGGAACAGTGTGATCATAGCATGACCAACACTTATTCATGTCATGATACAGATTCAAACAGTGAAGAGGAAAATCATGATTCCTATGTTTCATAGAGAAGGGTTGAAACTCACCATCAACAGGTCCTATCTGATAGTGAGGTGGATGAGGCTGATGATAATATTAGATGTTACGCCCAAGATAGCCAAGAAGTTCCTTTTATCAGAAAAGCTTCAGATGAAGAAAAAGAAAGGATTACTACTGAGTTAGTAAACAAGGCTAGAAGCAATTACCACTTAAGAAATAGAGTGGTAGGAGGAACTAGCAGTCAACCCTCAGGTGTTTTCATTAAGGACAATAAGTCAGGTCCTCAGTATGTTCCCAAGAAAGAGGAACCAAGAGAAAGTGGAAACAAGCATAAGGTCAAGATCATCACAAAGGTTGTAGAACCAAATTCTATACAAGGTGAAAAGGACCAAGAAAAGATTGCTCCGGCTCAAAGAACAGAGAATAAAAAACTGAAAGGACCATTTCAAAAGAAGTATAATGAAGATAATGAAGATATCATTGATAATCCAAAAGCTTTAGGTATTTGCTACACTCTAATTGACATGGGTCAATGTTTGTCCCAGATGACAGTTAAGGTACCTTTCCTAGAAATGATGAGAATTAAGGAACATAAAGAAAAGGTGATGTCATTGTTGAACAGTGTACCTAAAATAACAGTTCAAGATCCAGTTGGTGTATCTGAGATACCACCTATAAACGGAAAAAGGAAGATATGTTAACCTCTGAGATTCCTCAGATATTCTTAAATGCAGCTTCTTCTCCTAAGGTGGTTGATCCCTTTTTTCTGTGATTAATAATAAATGGTAAGATGCTCAAGAATTGCATGATTGATTCAGGAGCTTCAAATACAATCATGCCAGTTGAAATTATGAAGGCAATGGGCCTAAATTTTGACACACCTCATGGCAGGTGTAGAGCTATGGATTCCAGGGAAGTCCCTGTGATTGGTACTATTGAGGCTATGCCTTACAGATTGGCACTTTGCCCTGATGTTGTCATAACAATGAATGTTCTTGTGGTTGATATACCACCTCATTATGGTATGTTGTTGTAAAGAAAGTGGAGTGCTTCCATGGGAGGGAGTATACAAAATGACTTATCATATGCAACTTTCAATATTGCTGGTGAAAATGTCAATGTTTTGAGAGAAAGCAGAACTCCTCACATGATAGAAGAATATGAGGATACTCATATCAATTGTTGCATTGACTTGGATATGGATAATTTCATATTGCAGAAGGAAGAACCATGCTCTCAAGATCAAGGAGCTGATCCTTTATCTAGTGAATTGATCCTGAAAGAAGATGGGATATGGAAGATGTATTTTGATGGTGCTTGCTCAAAAGAAGGATCAAGAGAAGGAGTATTATTCATATCACCATCAGGTACAACTTTTAAGTACTCATTTCTGTTAGCTTTTCAATGTACAAATAATACTGCAGAGTATGAGGCTTTATTTTTAGGACTTGAGATTGCTATCAAACACGGTATAAGATGTTTAAAAGTTTATGGTGATTCTGAATTGGTGATAGCACAAGTCCGGTCCAAATATGTTGTGAAAAATGATAGATTGAAAATGTATAAGCATGCTATTTGGGATCAACTTGAGATGTTTGATGCTTTTGATATAACTTGGATAGAAAGGTCAAAGAATATTATGGCTGATTTTCTAGCAAATGTTGCTTTGAAAAATAATGATTTGACCTTACATGGAGTGTCAATACTTGAGATAAAAACAAGACCAGTTGTCCCTGATAACATTTATAACTGGCAAGTTTTCCAAGATGATCAGGATATTCTAAGGTTCATGCAATGTTTAGATCAGTATGAAAACCAGAGTATAGATTGTAGTTCCTTGATAGAATCAGATAATGAAAAGGATTACATCTTTGGAAATGAGGTTGTTCAGTTGAGTTCTAATCAGATTCCTAGGGGATTGGTTGATCTTGAAGCATTGTTCATTAGTAAACAAAATGATTCAGCTAAGATAAGCAATGCCAATGTTGAGGACTTAGAAGAAGTTAATTTGGGATCTGAAAATAGTCCTCAAATAGTGTATATTGGAAAAGGTTTAGACTCTCATGTAAGGATAAATTTGATCAAGTTGCTGAGAAGGTACAAGCATGGATTTTCTTGGTCATACGAGGACTTGAAGGCATACAGAGAGGACCTCTTCCAACATGAGATTCCTCTGAAATCAGATGTCAGACCATTCAGACAAAAATAAAGACCCATTAACCCCTTGTTGGCTCCCAAGATGCAACAGGAATTGATGAAACTTAAGGATGCTGGGATAATTCAGCCCATCAGGCATTCAACATGGGTCTCTAATCTAGTGCCAGTGAGAAAGAAGAATGGTGACATTAGATTGTGTGTTGATTTCAGGAATCTGAATGTTTCTTCCCTAAAAGATAATTATTCACTACCTAAAATGGAAGCGATGTTACATAAAGTAATTGGTTGTGAATTATTATCTATGATGGATGGTTTTTCAGGATACAACCAGGTTCTTGTCAAGGAGTCAGAACAATACAAGACTGCATTTACTACTCCTTGGGGAACTTATGTCTATATCAGAATGCCTTTTGGTCTGATAAATGCTGGTGCAACTTTTC
>MU226249.1:1633787-1645838 GCA_018584345.1 Thuja plicata
CACTTTGCAGTAAAAGAAGGAAAGTTGCTTGGACATATTGTGTCTAAGGAAGGGGTAAGAATAGACCCTGAAAGAGTAGAAGCAATTCAGAAAGTGGTTGCTCCAAAGAATTTAAAAGGTGTGCAATGTTTCTTAGGAAAGATTAATTTTGTCAGAAGATTTGTAGAAAACTTTGCTGAAATTGTAAAACCAATTATAAAATTGTTAAAAAAGGATACTATGTTTACATGGAATGATGATGCTCAGCAAGCTTTTGAAAGAATAAAGAAGGCAGTGCAAGAGACTCCAGTGTTGAAATCCCCAGATTATACCAAGCCTTTCTCCCTATTTTCATTTGCATCATTCCATACAATTGCTGCAATTTTGCTTCAGAAAGATGAGCAAGGATTTGAACATCCTATAGCTTTTTATAGTAAATCCTTCCAGGCTGCAAAGCTGAATTATGATATAATGGAGAAATAGGCCTATGCATTGGTAAAGGTTGTGAAATCTTGTAGGCCCTACTTGGTGTGTGCCAAGGTGCAGGTCTATGTTCCACATTCAGTAGTCAAAGACATTCTTACCCAGTCAGAGGTCACTGGTAAGAGGTGTAAGTGGATTACAAGAATCCAGGAGTTCAATTTGGAAATCAACATCACCAGATTGGTAAGAGGCCAAGGATTGGACAATCTTATGACAGATGAGAACCTGGATCTTGTACAAACAAATCAAACTGAGACAAATGATCAAGCCATCACTAGTATAGAGAGACAACATTATTATGCTGACATTGTGTTTTTCCTTAAAAATGCCAAGTGTCCTGATCATTTGTCTGATAATCAAAAGAGGAATTTGAAGTTACAGGCTCAGAGGTATGTTTTGATTCAAGGGGATTTATTCTAGAAGGATAAGAATGGTGTGCTTTTACTATGCCTGGACAAGTACCAAGCTGAGAAAGTCCTGATAGAAATGCATGAAGGACAGTGTGGAGGTCATTTTGCTGCAAAGACCACTGCCCATAAGATTTTGAGGGCAGGATATTATTGGCCCACTCTATTTAAAGACACATACATGCATGTGAGGAAGTGTGAACCATGTCAAAGGTTCTCCAATAAGTTAAAATTTGCAGGTGCTCTGTTACTTAACCCAGTGAGTACTGAGGCTCCTTTTGCTGGTTGGGGCATTGATTTTATTGGAGAATTTCAGGAGAAGTCTAGTGCAGGACATAGTTGGATTTTAGTAGCCACTGATTACTTCACTAAATGGATTGAGGCTATTCCCACGAGGAAAGAAACTAGTAAGGAGGTTACTGAATTCTTATTAGAAAATATTTTGACAAGATTTGGTGTGCCAAGTAAATTGATAATGGACAATGCTATGAGCTTTAGATCAGAAGAAATGACAAGTTTCTGTGAGCAGTATGGAATTACTATGTCATATTCATCCCCATATCATCCACAGGCAAATGGACAGGTAGAGTCTAGTAATAAGAACCTTTTGAAGATATTGAAAAGAAATTTGGAACAAAACAAGAGGACATGGCACACTAAGCTGAGATTAGCTCTTTGGGCTGATAGAATCACCCTAAAGAAAGCAACTGGTCAATCACTATTTGAATTGGTATATGGATTGCAAGCAAGGTTGCCTATAAACAACTTGTTGCCTACTTGCCAGTATATACAAGAAGAACATTTAGATGTTTTTGATAACATGCAAAACAGAATCATGCAGCTGAATGAATTGGATGAGATGAGAAGGAACAGTCAGAAAGAGAACATGAAGCTGCAACAGAAGTTGAAATATCTTTATGACAAAAGGGCTACTAAGAGAAAGTTCCAAGGTGGTGATCTAGTTCTCCAGTGGAATGCAAAGGCACAAGATAAAGGAAAGCATAAGAAATTTGAATCCTTGTGGCTAGGGCCATTCATTGTTGCTGAAAAATTTGGCAAAGATTCATATCTGTTGAAGAACATGGAAGGTGATCTGTTTGAGTTGCCTGTGCATGGGTAGTTTTTAAAGCCATTCTTTGAGTAAAGGCTTGAGCTGCACAAGCAAGTATGTATCATAGTTGCCTTGCCCTGTTTTTTGTCTGTAAATTGCTATACATATTTCCTTTTCTGCAGTAGGGTTTTGTTCGAGTTAGTTGGTCTGCAACCAGAGATTCTGTGGGTCTCAGTATAAATTTTCTTTTAACTATCCTTAGACAGAGCCACTGTTGGTTGTATTTCCTATTTTTTACTGCCTTGCCTTGTTCCTTGCCTTCCCCTCTGCAATTTTTTCAGGTTTCCATGCTTATTCCTTGCCAAAATTGTCAAAACCCTGCTAAAACCCTAGAAGCCAAGTGTTAAATGATGTATTTTGAAACCCTCAGCCATGTCTTATATTTCTTCATTACCTTTTTCAGTCGCCTCAAGACATGTGCTTTAAGTTATGTCGCTTGATCGCATTACTCAGATCGAATATGCCAAAACCTTTCCTGACTTAGCTTCTCCTTTATGTCGCGTAGTCTCTTGAAGAAAAAGAATATTCCATCAGTGTCTTGAGACTTGGCGATCTCTTTTTAGTCAGGTTGTCGCTTGAACTTCATAACATAAAGCTTTAAAAGGAACGGGACCCACTTTAGTCGGGTGATCGCGAGATAGGTCAAAGAGTCAACAAAATGTTCTCTGACTTTGCGATTCACTTCATGTCGCGTAATCGCTAGAACAGACCATGGAAAACAGTTAAAGAGCTCTTCAGTCACATGGTCTCGTGATCAAATAGCAGTTAAGACATAACACTCCCGACCCCACGACTAACGGTTTCATGTTAAGTGTTTTCCCTTAGTCGGGATGTCGCCTGAGCAGGGTGGTGACTCAGTTTTCAGAATGCTTTAAGTGGATGAAAGAATAGATGACATCTGTCACAGAACTAGTAGTTGTCGGGAGGTCGCCAGAAGTGAAGAAAGGGGATCAAGCGATAAGGAGACAAAAGTGTTTTCACCCTCAGTCGCGAAGTCTCCTGATCATTTAAGGGCATAAAGAAATGTATAGCGATTAAAAGACAACCGTGCGATGAAGGAATGAAGAGATCTGATGGTGGTCGCGAAGTCTGGAGATAAAAGTGCCCCAGGGAAAAAGTCCTTCTGACTAAGCGATTAAAGGTATGTCGCAAGGTCGCTGTAAATAGAGAAAGGGTACCTTTTCAGTAATAAGATCATGTTAAACTTATCACCTGACTCAGCGACTAAAGGTTGTCGTGTAATCTAGAAAAGAGAAATGAGCATCCAGTGACTTGGCGATAACAGTGAAATGTTAAATGGTAACTATTTTTCGTGAAGTCTGATGAACAATGATGAGTTAAGTTTAACTCCATGCGACTTCAGTTTCACTATAGTCGCCTGATTGGTAGAAAGACTTGGGTCAGCCGAGGTAAAAGAGTTACATTGTCGCTAAGTCTGAAGAGTAAACCATGGTTAAGAAAAAGTTCTCGTGACAAAGAGACTTAATGAGGTCGCGAGGTCGCCTGATAACAAGATCTTGAAAAGTGGCGCCAAGTGGATGACATGACAGAGAAGATCACCCGGCGGCCAATTAGATACATGAATTTTTTATTACTGTGTACAAAAGGTAGTTGAGATGTATGACAGAGGACAAATCAGAGAATGCCATGTCAGCTGTCTTAACTGTTTTATGATTGTGCCAAAATATTCATGATTTAAATTTGATTTTCTGTCACCTCGCGCAACTATGGCTAGGTTTTTGAACGTTTCATGGCATATCAACTTAATGGCAGAAACTGACATTTCTAAATTATGAGCCATGTACTCTGAATCCTATAGATATAAACAAAGGATCGTGCATTCATTCTTGTTCACCGAGTTTATGATTTCAGAGTTAAGTTGTTGTTTCAAAGCGAAAAGCGATATTCTGAGCTGTTCTAAGGTGATTAAGGTTTCTAAGTGATACAGAGGGTTGTGCTTAGATTTGTTTCAATATCGTCCAGTTAGAAATTCAAGTTCTTGCAAACATGAGTACTGCTATGAGCATTGCATCTACTAGTGGAGGCAGTGGAGACGATCCTAAAGGAAAACCTAGCTTCTCAGACGAGTTTCTCCAACTTCTGCCAGGCTCAACTCAGAATAGAAAGATTGATGCTGGTGTTTTCAAAGATGACTTCAAAGACATCAGAGATGTTGTAACCCCAGGAACAACAGGTTACTCTCTATTTACTTATTTTTACAAAAATTCTGATAAACCTATCCTTGTGTCAAACCCTTGGATATCTGGTCTGGGTAGGTTATTAGTGCCTGATGTATTTCTGGATGTTGACCTATTTTTTGACCTGGCTAACCACTATGATGTACTCACAAAGACCATCAAAAGGGAGGATGGTACTAACTTCCTTGTCCTAAATAGAAATTCTTTTATGCAAGCATTTGATCTTTTTAGCACCATGTCAACCAAAATTGACATGAAGAAATAGGAAAAGAGATATTGCAATAAGCCTAGTGTTGCTAGTGGCTTATTGAAGAAGCATATTCCACAAGAGATAAGAGATCATATAGGTCCCAAGGCTGAACCCTACCACTATTATTTCAAGGACCTGTACTTTTATATCAAGTACAATGCCTATGCTCTTTGCAGAGTATTAGGAATAGATGGAGATGCTGAGAGAATAGGTCATGGCATCTTGAAGATGGTCTTGGACCTACAAGAGATTCACTCTAGCACAAGTTATGATTATATCCAGCATATAATCGATGAGATGCATGAAGGGTTTGTTGCTACACAGAAGAAACTGAAAAACCCTAAGGAGAAGGAGCCCAAGTTCTTGCACTATTCAGTGTTAATGCACCTGCTCCTGTACTATAACTTCACAATCATGGAGCCCCATAATTTGTCTCCACAAAGATCCTTTCAAGGACATCCAAATCCTATCCAGTTTTGGGTTAGGGTTTGGAACTTTACTTCCAGGGATTGTGATTTTTGTGCTTTTGAGAATTGGATTGTGTTTCCAATAGTAAAGAGTCTTGGAATAAGGAGGACCAGGATTCCATTGAAGGTCATACAGCTGCTAAGACCTTGTGAGTACCTTGAAAATTGGCCTGGAAATCACAATTGGGGTGATTTCTATCTAGAGGAGAATTTCACCATTCTCAGAGTGTATGGGTGTGTTCATCCACCCCATATTCTACCTTATCATGTACCAATGAGAGTAGCTACCATGGAATTCATCTGGCAGCTGATGTTGAAAGATAATGAGCACTTTGCACCACACAAGAAGGGGACCATAACCCCTAGGAAATTCAAAATTGTAAATTTCACAATAGGAAAGAATGCCATGGATGAAGTGAGCCAATGGCTGGAGAAATTCAGAATGGGGGCAGCCCCTTATAGATACATAGACACTGAAGGCTTCATGGCAGGGGTCAGAAAATTATATACTCCCACTATTCCAAATATAAATGTACACTATGAGTGTATAGAGGAAGATGCTACAAGGAACAACCTGGATGAGGATGACATCCATATGAAAAGGTTGAAAATCCAAGAGTTGCTGAAGTTGCAACTGTAAATAAAGAGAAATGGCTTATCTTTTGGAGGTTTCTTCCCTGACCTCAACTATTTTGACATAATCAAAGCCATGATTGACAACTATTACATGTTGTTAGATCAGTTGGACACTGTCCTTGCAAAGAAAGGTGCTCAATCCCCTGAGCATTCTGAGTCAGAATATGAAAGTGGGGATGACAGTGATTATGCAAGACCTTACTTGTCTCCTCCATCACAACAAGCCCAAGGATAGGAAATGGCTGAAAGCTCACAGTTGCAGGGAGCTAAAGAGCAACACATCATAGACTTAATAGTTGCTACACAGCCAGATGATGTAGAATAGCCTTCATCAAAGAGGCAGAAGCTTGATGTAGGCCAACCTTCAGGAGAAGGGAAGAAGATGAAAAAGGACAAGGTTAAGGCCTTGATACCAGGTACCAGGTTATATGACCACAACCTGAGGAAGGCAATCAAGAAAGGTAAGAAACAATTGCCTGATCCAGAGGACAAAGTTGATCTTCCACTGAGGACATGTGTGGATGAAAGAATGCTTAACCAACAGAAATTTCTGGATGATGACAACTTTGTCAAGATAGAGGAATTCAAGGATTTCCTCAGATGGCACAAGGCAGAACAATTGAAATCCCAGTTACTTGTGGATGGGAAGGAGACAATTACAAATGATGCCCTTGTAGCCCTGCAGAACTATGACCCTAAAATTGAAGACGTTTCTCCTGAGGATGCCAGGAAGATGGTGTTAGGAAGTGGTATCATGTTAGCTGAAGGCTGGGAGCTGGCATCAGCATTTGTAATAGATCAAATAAGGAAGTAGCCTAACCTCAAAATGGTCAGTGAAGTCCAGATAGGGGACATGATCAAAGGATTTGGGTATGACCTAAAGTCACAAGCCTTTGCCATTTGGAATCTGAGCCCTAAAGAGCATAAGCCCCAGTTAGTAAATATACAAGAAAATATGGTGGGGAACCAGATGGTGTGGTCAGTGCAGAATACAGGAGATTTGGAAATATCTCAAATAATGACACACTGGGCTTAGTTGAATGAAGATAAGACAAAACAAATGTCTGAAAGGTATACTAATCTGTTAGAGGACACAAGTGCACTATCAAAGGATAGAGATCTATATCATATACAGCTATACCAAAGAGATCAATTGATAAAGGTATTAACTGAGCAATTAGAGGCAAAACCAGAGGTAGTATATGTGCCTGCACCTCAGCAAATTGAAGACAAGCCTAGATCAGAAGAGGCTGTAGAACAAAAAGATGATGAAGAAAAGGGGAATGCCATAGCATTAAAAGCATTAAGAGGCATATTACAACATAGGATTGAGGTCCTTAAAGAAAAAGCTGATGTTGTAATAAATACTTACAACAAATTGCCTATTTTGCATGCAGAAGTACTAAGGCATCTTCTAATCTTGAACCCCTATTTCACAAAGTGGTCTGCAAGAGAAAGTCTGTTTGAAAAGTTAACATCATTGCAGAATATTAGAGAAGACTTTCCTCCAATATTTACAGAGGTAGAAGATGAGATCAAAAGGGTTAATGTTGCCCTCTCATTCTTCAAGGGAAAATTAAACCAAATAGAGGCTAAGTTGAGTCTCTTTACAGCTGATTTTAATAGGTTTATTCCTGCCTTGAAAGGAGAAGATGACCAGGTAAAGTCTATAGATGCCTGGAAAAATGAATTTGAAACTAAAATGCCTAGTGAAGAGGCTTTTCTTTTGGGAACTGAGGTTGATGTTGATGGTTTCAATTTAATACTAGATGAAGCGTTTAAGGCTGAAACAGACATCAACAAGTTTTTGCTAGATGTCAAGAATATCAACGATCAAAGATGGGACAGATAGAAGGTATAGGTACAAAGCACTCAAGACTTCAATTGGCCAACTGATGATGAAGTAAAGGCATGGGAAGTCATGACAATGCCAAAGAAAAAGAAACCTGTAGTGGAGGAGGAGATTTTGGACGATGAATGAGGTGACACTTGGGACTGCACTGTTCATGGACTTGATGGAAAGTTATTTCAAAAGAAATATAGGTGAGCAGGTGAGAACAACTGCCAGGACTTCATCATAATTACACCAGCTGCCACTTAAAAATCATATTACAGTCGCAAGGTCGGGAGAAGAACAAAGATATATCAGATTTCACCTTTTTGACCCAGTCACCTCGTCGTTTCTCTTCTCTCTCTCTTTCTTTGTCTTACATCTTTAGGTTAGGGTTTTGAGACTATCTGAAGCTTATTGCATCCTTATGGATCCCAAGGTGGTCTCAAACCTATATATATGATAAGTTTTGTAATAGTTAAGGGTCTTTGATAATCATGTCTTTGATCTTTTAGAGCTCTTTGATTCTTTTTGGAACATTTTTGTAACAAGGAGATAAATATACAATAGAATTCAGATAGTCTGATTCATGTATATCTTTTGAAGCTGTGTAAAATTTTCATGTATGAACGAGTTGGATTACATAAATGAAATACGGTGCAATTTTACTCTTCTCAACTGTTGTCTCTTTACTTTGTATGTATGTTTTTCTGTGTTAAGGTTTATAAGGTATTCAGTAACACTCTGGTTATAAGGTGGCCATCTAATTGTTTACAAGTTTCTCTCAAGGAGAGGATTAAATATTGTGAATGATTTCAAGAAGCATACTACTTTGTTAAGGATTTGATACAGGGGTCGGGAGGTAACAAGATAGTTTGTAAGGCAAGCTATCCTAATTGTTTGAGCTGTAAGGCAGTTCAGTGTATCTTGTTTCTGTAATTTATTTTCTTATTATTGACTCTGCAGCCCAAGGATAGGCACTGGCTCAGAATATTGTCTGAATATCTATCTATGTTCAAAGTGTTCTAAGTTATCAAAACCAAATCAATTTACAAACCCTGTTACTAAGAACATATAAGTTATATCTGTTAAGGACCTCTGTCAACATGACAAATTCCATGTTATTGATTCCTTAAAGAGAGAATCCATTAGGTTAACCCTCCTATAAGAAAAGGAAGAAGGATGAGAATCCTTGTATCACTGGTTATTGTTATGTTAATAACTATGATTTGCATGGTAATATCTTGTTTGTGGTTGTGCTTGGTCATCAGCAAGATAATTCATATGTTCATCCAATAAAGATACATAGCTAATCAGTGTCCACATCAAAAAATACTATGCTAACAACCATATTAAAAGGTAAAACCTGCCTGAGCATATGTGGAGCTCAAAAATGAAGAAGGATATTATTCAGTCCTTAGCAATTAGGCTTTTCTTGTCTCTGAATCAGGAGTAGAAGATAAAAGTTTCAGATAGACATTTCAAGCACTGTGATTTATATAAGAAAAATCCCTAACAGAAAGGTCTACTTTGATCTTTAGGTTATTCAAGAGTGGGTCTTTATCCATGAGTCTTTACTTCTAATTTTTCTTCACAAGTCTTTGAGCATTAACCTTCATTGAAGCCAACTCCAGTCATGTCTCCTTTAGTTTTTTGTCTGTCTCTTTGTTCATCAATCAAGTTGTTTCTCATTTGAAGTTTTTCAATATGTTTCTTTCCTCAACAAGTTCTCCTTTTATGATATGATTATATTTCTCTACTTCCAGATACTTGTTCTTGTAGTCATCAAGTTTAGCATTCATTTGCCTCATCTGAATACTAGCAACTTTTAAGGTTTCTTCAATTTTATTTGTAGCATCCTTTTCCTGTTGAATCTCATTATCCATCTAAAGGGACATAGTTTCATGATAATGCTTCAAAGAATCTTTCTCTTGTTCAAGATTTTTTAATATATCTCATATGAAGTATCAATGTCTAAATCCTCTTTTATCTTATCCATAAGATCTTGTATCTGACTTCTTGAAAGTTCAAGCTATTATTTTAGTTTCTTGATTAATCCCTTTTCTCTTGTCAATTTGAATTTAAATTCACTATTCTCTATTTTAGCCTTATCAAGGTCTTCAAGTGCTGCTTCAAAGTTTTCCTCCAAACTTTCAAAATCCATAGTGATCGCCCTTAAGCTGTTAGAATTTCTCTCCAAAGCCCAATAGCTCTGATAGAAATTTTTAGGATTAAGTAATATTGAGAGGAGGGGTGAATTAGTATTACAATGTACTTTAAACATAAAAGTCATAAATTCCAACTTAACCAGATAATTGTTTAAATGAAAAGAACATAAACACAAAACACATAACTCATAACACCATGAATTATTGTCAATAAAACCGTGGCCAAGGGAAAACCCCGGTGGGGATGGTATGAACAAATATACACTAAAATTATATTGTCCTTGTTAGGAGATCTATCCATGTTAGGAGATAATTATAACATTAGTACATTTCCTTATTAGAGGAATATAAAACCCTATTAAATGTATGTTGAGCTCACTGCTCATATAGTCAGAAATATGATTCTGTTACAATGCTTTATCAAGAATAAACAATACAAGCATCGTCTATGCTTAGGTATTTCCATTTGTAGCTCACTTCACTATATGTCTAATTTTGACATCACAATGCATCCATTCATCTGTTCACATCACATTCATACAATCTCATTAGATTACTCACAATCTCATCCTTCACTTCTCAAGATCTCTTCACACACACACACACACACACACACACACACACACACACACACACACACACCTACCTTATTACATTACCTAGTTGGCTCCCAAATTTATCACAAAATAGAATTAATACTTATACCAAAAGTAATTACCAAGTCAATGATCATACACTATAAAAATATAGGTAATCCACAATCTAAATCCAACATAGCACATATGGACTTCACATTATACTCCCTCAATCATCGCGATTATTCATCTTCCATGTATCATTTTTACTCTGTCTTCGCATGTGTTCATCATACTCTAACTTACTACACTCAGCACCAAAATATAAGCGCCCTTAATAGAAGGTCATATATATCCCAAAATTGCTTCTCCTAATCTTGCATGTCTCCCTTCTTCATATATTCTCTTCATTGACCAAAACTGTACTGCTATACTTTGTAATTTTACTTTCTCTACTTAGTCAATTTTACAAGTTACAACTCCAAAACTGTGTTTGACACCAAGTGACCATCCATAACAAATGTGTTGCCATAAATGAAAACCCTCAAGTATTTTAGAATACTCCTAAATAAACTACTTGCCAACATATACTAGTACAAGAAATGTATCTAAACTACAATACCCCATTTCTCAGACCACACATTTTATATTTTTCTATTTTCCATTTACAAAAATAGAAAGATATCATCAATGAAGGGTTACCCATTAAACGAAAAGCCAGGAAATTATAAAATTAAAAACAATGTAAAAATAATTAATAAAGAAAAAAATGTTTAAAAAACTAAATAAAAAAATAACAATAATAATCATAATTAGAAATAATAAAATTAAAGAGATATAATGTGCGAGGTAATCACAATCAAGAATTTTTAGTAAGAGAACTACAACTTCCACCCACTAGTTTTCCAAATTTTTTGTTTTATTGTGGGAAATGTTAGTCATGGGGTTAATGCCGACCAAGGATGCACATATTTCCCTAGAAAATCTTGGTTTTACTAACAGAGAGAGTAAAAACTATTCAAACATTTCTCTTTTTAAGAATAAGGTTGACCGTACACTATCTGAGAAAGTGAGCGGTATATATTTAGAAGAGAATGAGGATCTTTCAAAAGCTAAATCATTTTTCTCGTAATGACCTCCACTTATTGGCTAGATGAACTCATTAGTACAATTAATTTTTCTTTCAACAACTCTACCTCTTCTTTGGTCAAATGTTTTGAAGATAGAATTGAGATATCCCTACCTGATACTTTCATGAATGAGGCTACTAGGGATCTACCTATGGTTCTTGTAGGCAATTCCTACACTTTCATATGTAATGTGGATATTTCTTGTTGACGGGCTTCTAATGTTGGAGAATTAGAGAGTAGTTTGATAGTCAATGCGATGGATAAGGGGTTGTTCATCTTTATATTTTCTATTAAAGAAGATATGATCAAAGTCCTCTAAAGTAACCTCTAAATTTTTAGTAAAGGAAACTAAAATAGTCTATTTCTCTTTGCAGATGTAGGCTTGGTTTTGACACCAAAATGGCCCTATGTAGGGTAGCCCCTACTTAATTTCTCTTACTAAACATCCCTTTGAAACATTGGAGAACTAAAATGCTCAAATGCATTATGGATTTGGTTGGAACAATTATTAGTCTTAACAAGTTACATTCCAGAAATTACATCTCACTTTTTTCTTTTATACCCCATGTGAATGTCGAAGTAACAAATGTTTTTCTTTAGAACCCTACTTTTAACTCCATATTTAGGATAATATATGAATCTATTGTTTATTAGAATGTAGGGTTCCTTCTACAAAGAATGCTTCATATTTTTCTAGCTCATTAAAAAATTCCATATTTCCCTTATATCTCAACAAAGAATTGTAAAGAAATATATAGAGCCCCAACTAGCCAACTAATGCTTGGGGGAAGATTATCTTCTATTGATCTATCTCCT
>MU226249.1:1647673-1659354 GCA_018584345.1 Thuja plicata
ATATATATATATGTTTTTAAGGTACACACCCTCTGTGGTGGATTTTTACATGATTGTCTAGGTATCAATCCATTTCAAGGAGAGCATGAATGGTCTTAAAGAGGGAAACAAATCATGATACAATGATACAACAAAAAAATCAAGAGATATTTAAAATAAACATGTTAGATATATAAGAAGGACAATTAAAGAAACAAAAAGGAATAATGGGTATGGATTTCTTTAATATAAGTGGTATTTCAAAACCTTTTAATTGTGATGTCTCTCTAGTTCTATTGGAAGAAAAACTTAGTACTTTGACCTAGGACATGACAATTGTTGCATTTAAAGATAAATCCTAGACTGCAGGGGACAACATCTTATCTTCTTTCTCCCATGATTTGAGAAATACTAATTCTCATGTGCATGCTCAAGAAGAAAAAGAAACAAAGAAGAAATAGATAACATAGAGTCTAAATATTTTATTTGTTTAGGTATATACTTGAAGACTACATAGAAATAGTCCTAGTGAGGAATATTGATATTTTGATTTTTTTATTGAAGCATGTAGATCACTTGAATCCCCCACACACACATCCCCCACTCTATATCATGATTTGACCATGATAAATGGTAGAAATAGGAGGATCACTGGTAGGAAGAAAGGTGACATAGGATTGAGACAAAAACAAGGAAGACCTTCACATATCGAGACAAGGCAAAGAGAAGCAACATACCATATATAATTTAATAGATATAAGGTACACTTGAAAATGTGTTAGAGGTAAAGAGAAATATAAAATAAAGATCTTATATTGTAACATTAGAGGGTTGAATAGCCCTCATAAACAACACACTTTGAGATATTCTATTTTTTATAACAAAATTGACATAATTTTACTTTAGGAATTCAAGACATAAGATTCTAGTTATGCTCAAATTGATTGGAAAGTGTGGGCTAGTGCAGATTATTACGTTATATTTGATGATGGTGCATCAACAGAGATAGTGTATATAGGGCATGCTCTCTCTTTCAGAGGAGTCATGATTCCAAGAATAATTGGGACCTTAGTAATTTATATGCATCCAATACTAGATTTGTTAAGAAGGTATTATGGAATCAAATTACTTTCATGATGAGGTCATTGTAATATTTTTAGTGGATGATTGGAGGATATTTAAATACCTCTCTTGTACCTTGTGAAAATATTTGTGGGAAAGAGGACTATTTTTATAGTATAGTGGAATTGGTAAATGGGACCTTAGTAGTGTATATGCAGCCAATACTAGATTTGTTAAGAAGGTATTATGGAATCAAATTACTTTCCTGATGAGGTCATTGTAATATTTTTAGTGGATGATTGGAGGATATTTAAATACCTCTCTTGTCCCTTGTGAAAATATTTGTGGGAAAGAGGACTATTTTTATAGTATAGTGGATTTGGAAAACTTTTTAAGCAACATTGTTATGTTTGGATGTGGACTTCGAATATGTCCCCTTTACATGTTCTAATACAAGAATAATAATGAGAGCTGATCTAATTAAAATTAAGATTGAAAATTTTATCATTTCTAAGGGGTAGAACATACTTCTATACATCACCCTCAATTCTTTCCAAGGATATGCTATTATAATGACCCCCTAGTTCTAACATTAGGATATCACCCCTAGGGATAGGGCATTCACTTTTAGATTTAAAATTATGTGGTCTTTGTATTTGGACTTTAGAAACTTTGTTGAGGCCTGGTGGAGTTGTCTTATCGACGAAATACCTTCTTTAGAATTTCTTCCAAACTAAAGGAAATTATAAATAATTTTAAGGTCTAAAATTGATATACCTTTGGAAATATGTTTTGAAAATAATAATCATATTTTGGAGGATTGAAATGATATTATTGGAGTGGAGCGACCAAAGCAAATCTTGGGACAGGTGGGTGTGGAGGCATGATAAGAGGTGAGAAAATTATCTTTACTTTTCTTGTGGCGATGTATGTGGGTAGTAGACTAACTACATGGCAAGAGTCATTAGAGCTTATCAGTGTCTCTTGATGGTTGGACAATTAAATTATAAAAATATTTGGTTGGAGGGAGATTCTAAAAATATTATTGATTGTATTAAGGGTAATTCGAAGCCTTCATGGACTATAAATATTTTTATAAATAAATGATGCAGGAGCATCCTGGGTGTAAGGGCAATCTTGCATCACCCAAAAATATTTCTGTTTGCTTTTCAATAAGGGCTACCTTGTGCAGAGCTGCTATTTATGGAAACTTGCTATTTTTAGTAAGTTGGTCATACAATCTCAGAATGTTCTGATTTCACATGTGGAGGTTCATCTCAGTCTTACTAGCCTGCCAGTAAAGTTTCATGGCTAGATCAGGTCTAGTTTTGAAGATATTAAAGATTTTTGGTATTGGCAGCAGGGTACAGAAACTTTGAACTCAGTTTTGAAGGCTTTAGAGGCCCCGGATGAGGTCAAAAATTTGGGTGATAGGCACTTACTTCGTTTAGACCTATAGAGTGCTTCATGGCATTTCTGGATTGGGGTCATAATAGTCAATCGGGTCAATTGGCGATGACTTATGGTCTTTAGAAGTTGGGTCACCTGAAATGGCAAAAAATATTTTTTCTTCAAAATTTTTGTTCGGGTTTCAAAAGTTATTTTGAGCCGACTATGATGTAATAAATTGTAAAATAAAATAATTCTAAGTTTGGTCGGCCCTATGGGCTAAATTTCTGGAACCTTCTCGGGCGGTGGAAATTGCCTATATAAAGAAGGTCCGTAGTGTTGTCTGGGGAGTTCTGGGTAGATCTGGGTAATAATTCGAGGCTTTGTCCTACAGAATATTGTAAGAGAAATGCCCATGTGGCTTTGCATATTGTAATTCTGAAATTTTTTAATTCCACATTTGTGGAGATAATAAGAAGCCCATTTTTTGTTCTTGCAAATTGTTGTTGCTTCTCTGTTTCTGTTATGTGTTTTTGGTATTAAGGGGAGCACCCTTCATCAATAAATCTAAAGAAATGTTTCATCCTTTGATAATTTGTATATGTCTCATGTTTGTTGTGAGACTAATGAGGTTGTAGATTGGTTTGCGAATAGGGGTGTTGTCAGCAATATTTAGGTAGAACAAGAAAGATAGGTTGGAGGTTGATGTGGAAACATTACTCTTTTATGATAGGTTTGGTTGATGCTAATTTTTTGATTAATGATGGCATTTATTTTTAGGTAGGCAGTGAGATTATAATTTCAGTTGTTTAAGTGGGATTTCTAATGTCCTAGCTTTTGAGAACACCTTATAGAAATTTTATTGCAGTGGCCCCCCACATAGATTCTGTGGATTTTATTTGTTAAGTGCAAAGAAAACTTCTAGTATTGTCTTTAATATAGCACTGTGGAGGAATATATGGGAGGCAACATAAGGTTTGTTGAACCTATGGATTGCAAGAAGATTAGAAGCAACAAGAAGGTCTAGAATATCTTAAAAGTGGGTGTGCTTACTACTTATTTGGAGCATTTCCATAGCTAGAACACCAAAATTATGGCACTATTTGCTAAAGGCTTAAAGGATGATAGTATTGTTATCTTCGGTAGAAGGGTCATTGTGGACAAGGATTCGATCACTAAGGTGACTGGTTTACCCACAGATAGTAAATTTTTTTATGGAGACAAAAAGCTCTCCAATATCGTGGTGTGCAAATTCCCTAAAACAAATGAGGAGAGGGGAAAGATAGAAGAGAGAGACACCAGAAGGAGCTATGATCCAAGAAAAAGTAAGATAATTTGAGGTAAGGTACTTAAAATTATCATGGATTATATTACATTGGATGCTCATTTTAAAAGGGTATTTGGACGTTATTTCTTTCTGCTAAACCATTTTTATTATTAGTCTAGGGTTTCTATTGAAAACCATGGAGACCGATGCATATTACATATCTATAAAAATGATGAAAGTATTTAGAGCTTGACTCCCATAGGAAGCTTCTCTACTACTTAAGCCTACTATTTGCTAGGGTACAACTTTTGTAGTGCGCAATGTAAAAAGAAATTGGAATGGGATAAGAATGTTATTACAAACATTGGAAATTTATTTTGACAACTAACCCATAATAAGATAATAATATTTGATAATGTGATCAAGAGAGTCTATAATTTGGTAGATAGACATAGACTATGCTTCTGGGATGAGGAATTTCTATCGATCATCTCTTTTTGCATTACAATTATTCCAGGGAGGCTTGGAAAGGGGTATTGCCTTCCTTACATAGGAAATGGGGTTTTATTGAGACCACTATAAGACTTATTGAATTGTAGAGAGAAAAATGACCCTTTAAGCACCCTATGTTGAGGGTTTTTGGACCAAATCCCTTCGTATCGTACTTTAATAGAATCATGATTTTCAATTAAGAGTAGTTGTGATATGCAAAGTTGGGAAAGTGCTGCTAAGTGAGTTTAGCACTAATCCAACTATAGAAGTTGTCAATAAGATAGTCTTGATTAAGGAAAGTTTGTTGTATCATAATTACCTATACTGCATGAATGCAAAAGCCAATAGCATCATTTATGAGAATGGAACTCTATAAAATTATGATAAAGAATAAAATGTGAGACACACGCTACACATTTGTTCATATAAGTTTCTACAAATTGCATTCTTAATGCTATCCTCTCCTCTCTAAGAGATAAATTGATTCCCCAATTTGGCTTAAGTCCAAGAAGAGGCAAATGACATTCTTGGGTGAAGTTAAGAAGGAAAGGCTATGGAGAATCATGAAGGTCACTCGTAATCTAGTTGTACAAGTTGTTCAGAGGATTATTAGGCATTATTTACATATAAAAATCCATAGGTATAAGGTAAATACTCATATCACAACAATGTTTGTGGCCTTAGTTTAACATGTGCAATGTGATATGAAGGATAGTAAGGATCTATGTAGGAAAATATTTGTACAGAGCATCCCGGGGGAATTAGCCAAAGTGTCTAACAACATTAGTGAGGAATTATCCATTCTCTAACCCATGCATTATACAGTAATAAAAATCAATTGAATCCAAATTCCAAGTAAGCCAGTTCTCAAAATTGATGACCCAAGCTATTTGAAAGTTTGTAAGAACATCATCAGAAGGAATGTAAATTTCTTTCTAAAGCTAGTGAGAATTAGGAGGACAGAGGGTGACAAATGGTTGAAGAATTATATGAGAGAGGATGGTATAGATTTGAGTGATTAAGATGATAGATGAGATTTGAGAATGTCAAGACTTCCATATGCATCAAAGGGTGACATTCTAGGACCGAGCACCATTCTAGGACTGAGCACTTCCACCTATGTTTGTGGGAATGAAGTTGAAGCTGATCTAGACTAGAAAGGTATATCTATATAGATTTTCCTTGATAAGAATCTAGTATATCTTCATCTCTAAATAGGGTTAATTTTAAATTAAAGTTGCTATATCAATTTTATGCATTGGTGGTTTTTAGAGGGTTTTTGAATTTCTTATGCCATATTTTTAAAGTATATAGTATAGTATTTTAAAGATAGTTTTTAAAGTGTATAGTATAGTATTTTAAAGATAGCTTAGAGACTCTTGAGAAGATTTGTTAGTTACTAGGGTCTGGTAATGGTTTTTATTCTTAGACAATATAAACCATTTAAGGGTTTGAGTAATACAGTTAAGTATAATAGTAGTCTACATGCATAATATAAGCTAATAAGGAAGAAGAATGGATTCTAATAACTAGACAGTAAATTCTTACATGTTTAATATCACAATATGAAAATCATTTATGGCTAAGTCTATTGGAGATTTTGTATGGTTTTATGGTAATATATTTGGGATAATTTCCCTAAGAATGGTTAATTGATATATTTGGGGATGAAGAATACTTTCAGTAGTTTATAATAAACATTAGTAGATACGGATAAAAGTAAATTTTAAAAAATATATAATTAAAAGAATGTTTGAATCTTAGCACGATGTTTAAATTTGCATTTGCATGATAGTCAATATCCAGATTTGGATACTTAAATAAGGATTTATAAGAAAATTGTAGAACAAGAGCTGAGCGCAGCTGGAGTCCCTGCCTTAGGTAGGGGTGGAGGAGAAAGTGTTGATTTGGCTGGGTCGTGCGCAGGGAAGAGATTTGACATTATAAAGCGGCGTCTATGCAGGAGTAGGAAGACATGACAATTTTAAAGCTGATTTTACTGCAAATATAATGGACAAGAATGGAGGAGGCTGCATATTCAAGAAGTCCCAGATCGATCATGCTTTGCGGAAGCATGAATAGAGTTTAGCCAATCTTTATGAGTCTAAGTTATAGAACCAAAGGTTTCCCATCACACTACAAAGAAACCAACACAAAAATGGATACGGACAACGCGGGTGGATTGTTTATATCAATGGCTCAAATAAATTTGGTCACATGGAATGCCATGACTGCTAGATATGGACAAAAATAGATTTGTTGAAAACGTGTAAGCCATACTTGAAATTGTTTATCAAATCGTTTATCAACATCTTCCTCGCATGTCCTGAAACGGGAGCTTTGGGACAGAGTATAAACATATCAGAAACCAGAAATTAAAGGAACCCTAAATTCAAAGAGGAAAGCATTTCCTTGACTCGACCATGTACCACCAGATACAAATATGCAAAAAAATAATTCATTTATTTTCAACTTAAAAAGCTAAGACAGTTTAATGTGTGGTAATTTTCAGTTTTGTTGTGAGATATGGATATAAAAGTAATGGACATGTTGACACGTATAGAAGAGGCTGAAGACTCATTTGGTAAGCGAGCATAACAGTACTGCAAGAAGCGGCCAAAACTTATCAACCTAGGTGAATAATTCTACAGGACATATCATGCTTTAGCACCAATCAATTGCATCATGGAATACCATTTCCCCATGAGATTCTCTTTTAAACGGAGAGATTGAATTTAAAATAATGAAATGACTTGAAGAATTCGAAGGTGTTATGGAAGATATAGTTCATGAATATATATGGAAAACCAAGAAATTGCTTATACTACAGCTTACTGAAATGGCGGAAAATTAATTGTTTCAATACTCGGAAGTGTTCTGATACAGTAACAGTAAACATAATGCATCAAAGCTAAGTGAGCTCTAAATAATAGTTCAAATATGTCATGATTATTTTGATTTAGTTTCTCTCGTCCAAATAGACTCTTCATGGTAGGTGGACATAAGTAGAAAGTTTTAGATAACTTTAAAGTCATTAATGTATTCTATTTAAAAAATAGTTCAAAGAGCTTCTAGTAAGTTTTGGCTACTACAAAGCCCATTCTAGGAATGAATGATCAAGAACTGAATCAAGATAGTTAAAAACAATGAGTTTCTTCAATTAGTGATGTCCACATTGTGTAATCAAGGCGCTCTTGCAGCTTTAAAGAAGTTTGAATATCTAATCTTCCCCACCTTGCTCACTTGCTTCAGCACCCAAAATATCCCATATAACTTCCTTGCCTTTCCAACTCCATCCTATATTCCACCATGTCTATACTGTTGATATTTAGAAAGTGTCACTAATGCCTGGAAAAGTACAATTCAACAGTAGGCATTCTCGCCATCGTCTGTCCAAGATAAAATGTCCCACTTGACTATTATATTGCCATCCGGTTCCATTGGATCCAAAGTACCACCTGCACATAGACTAATGTTAATAACTGCTTGAATACAAATTAATGACATATTCTACCAATTCAATAAATAGATGCAATCATGAGTGACACACATGGATGAAATAGATTTGACCCCTAATAATGTGTTCCAAAAGAAATTTTATGGAGTTTTGGTTCGTCACCTCAACATACAAAGATATTTATACAACTGGCAAGCAGTTCTTCCAAAGGATTCTACCTCAATTTTGTGACATATGTTCAATGCAAGATCAGGAAAACTAGTGCCTAAATCCCCTATCTTTCCTACACTGTCCCATCAGTCATGGAGTATCAGATTCTTATCGAATTCATGGTAACGTGAAGGCATCCATTGCCATCGTTTTCAAACTGCTTGTGCCCTAATTAGACCTATAAATGAAAAATGCCCTACTATAATATCCGTGATCTCACTGGGAAGAGAACCCCAGATCTCAGTATCCAGACTTACATTTTGGATTTTTCTCCTGTTATTACTGATGTGACAAATCACAACTTTCCTCTCAAAAAGAATCAATGCAGGCCTCCACTATTTCAGGATTGAGATCAACTTGAATGTGTTCCACTGCCGCATAAGATGAAACATTAGGGATAGTATTTTCTAATGAAACCATATGACTAAAATGAAACGCTAGGGCTAGTATTGTCTAATGAAACCATATGAGTAGGGCTTTCGCGTGATGACCGAAGTGTACAATTTTCATCACCAATTTGAATTTTCACTTGTTGAAACAAAGTGGGAATCATTGGTGTTGAATATATATTCTAAGTTATTAGCCCTTTAACTTAGTACAATTTGTTGTATGACTCTCTTTCAACATCGCTCAATAGAGTTTATGGTGATCCTATCTCTAAATTGAATTATGTAACTTGAATTCTATGAAATTCTTGCAAAGGTCTATTTATTAGATAATTAATTAGTAAACCAAGGGGATTCCTATTATAAAGTTCTCTTGACATAAAATTCCTTTTTTTCTTAAAAAATATAGGTTAGCATTTTAAGGACGACACTTAAATTGTTCAACTGGTTGACAAATGGATCGTGGGCTTTAACGGACGCTCAATTATTCAATTGATGTCAATTTTTTCTTAACATATATTTTAGATAGTTGTCAAGAAAATTCATTATAGTATGTCCTCCCTATCTGCATACCAACAATATCTGATGACCACATTTATATATAATATTGTCAAAATTTTCATTGACTTGCTTACCGGTACTCCCATCTCTCCTGGCAATTAAAATTGTTTGTTGTTGCTATTTCATTTGTCATTAAAAATCATATATGATAAGTTCTATGACAGTAGAGATTCACCTCCTCTTCCAAATCTTTGTAAATTCTTTTCAAAAGACATCAAATGTTGTATATGTATGGCTTCTATTGCCAAAAATAAGTTAAATTTAATGTAAGATATTTAAAAATGTTTAAATTAATCATGATTTTTCGGCATGGATAATGTGTGGATTTTATTTAGTTAGTTTTCTTTGGTTGTAAAAAAAATCTATGTATTTATTCCAATTATTTAGTGCAGTGGAATTTACCAAAGGCCATTGTTTAGCCAGGACTCTGAGCTAGCCACTGATATAGAGGATACAACGATCATTTGAACCAGACTTCAAATGCCCAAATTTTGCAAGGCCGATTTAGAAATAAGTAAAGCAAACCATATATCAGGAAATTTATGTTTTCTTTTTCAATTTAAAAGATTATTGAAATTAGTGATATAAATTAAAGAAAGTAAATTCACGAGTGAAATGTGAATGGTATAGGAGGACGGTGGTGAGAAATTTAGGTGTGGACGAGAACTTGGTGAGAAATTTCTTTGATCGGAGGAGGGTTTTTCTCGCTCGACACATATAGGAGAGCAGCCGTATGGCTGCGAGGGAGTCTGTTTGCTGGGCTCTAATGGTCGCTAATGGGATTTCCAAGAGTCTCACTCTTGCTGGAGCCTCAGCTGGTGGTGGATCTTCTCCTGGGGTGAGTTCACAGGCGAAGGAGACATTTTATGTTGGAGAGAGCTCAAAGTTGAATAATGTTAATTGTTGCCTTCCGCGTAGCCAGGATCCGCTTGTGCTGGTTATCCCTCTGGAAGCAGTAATGGATGATGTGGACTATTTGGCCAAACATGCATTGAAATGCAAGTTTCTTGGTATCCGGATTTCCCTGTCGGCTCTAGAAGCCTGGATTCGTCATTCGTGGCAGGTGGAAGGTGATATGGATATTATGTTGGCTGGTAATAGCTACTTTTTGGTGGCTTTCTCTTGCATGTCAGGTCGGGACCGAGTCTTTGAGGGAGGCCCATATTTTTATGACTGTCTAGGACTTTTTGTCAAACCCTGGCATACGGGGTTCAATTTTGCTGAGGATCTCCCTTCAAGGGTTCCTGTTTGGTTCTGCGTGCCGCGGCTTCCTTTGGAGTTCTGGTGTGAGGAAATCCTTCGACAGATTGCTTCTTTTCTTGGGAAGCCGGCTGCTATAGCACATCAATCACTGGATAAAAAGGTTATTTCTTATGCCTGTATTTGTGTTGAAATTGATTTAAATAATCCTTTGTCAGACTCTTTGGAAATTTGCCTAGGCTCTTCTTCTTGGATTTAGCAGCTAGACTATCAATCCCTTCCCTTATGATGCCGCATTTGTCATGAGTATGGTCATTTACAGCGCCAATGCCCTCAAGCCTCTAAAGGCAATGGTACTCCTAGCGGGTTCTCAGGCCCAAGGATGGGTAATGATGGTAAGGGGAATGGTCAAAATGTTAGTACTGGAAAAGGGAAAGTTTAGACTGATAGTACTGGTAAAGGGAAAGCTTAGATGAATTCTTCAAGTTAGGGGTAAGGGCCAACAAGCACTGCTGGTCCTGATAAGGATGGTTTTATCCCTGCTCACAACTGTGCTAAGGGAAGGGGTCAGAAGTGACCTCATCTAGATCGGCAAGTGGACTCAGGGTTCAATCGATTTGAGGTGCTAGACACCATGGTTATAGAAGAAGGCATTCTTGCAGATGCTCAATGTGGGGTTACTGGATTAGATGGGAGGAGTTCTATTCTTAGTGGCAACTAAGATTTTGTAGTTCAACAGTAGCCAAAGACCCCTATTGGCCCTGAGTTTGGTGCCCTTGTGGTTTCTCCTGCTCCACAGGAAAAATATATTCTTCTGGCAGATTTGGTCAAGGATGTGTTTGCCTGTAGTAAAGGAAAGGGATCTTCTCTTGCTTTGGGCTTGATGCAAAGACCCTTTAAGAAAGTCTCTTTTGCTACTCCCTCAAGAGTTGGGCGAAAGCGGGATCAGGAAAAAATTAAACTTACAGGAGATTTACTGGTAGAGTTTGGGGCTGTAAAGACCTTGGATAAACATTTCCCCCAATCTACTCAATGATTATTCTCTCATGGAATGTGAGGGGGTTGAATAGAATCCCCATAAAAAAAGCTATTCATGAGCTGGTGGCTCATCATTCTCCAGATATCCTTTGTATCTAGGAGACCAATATTTTAGTGGATTCCATGTTTAGATGTGCTCCTAATATTTGGTTTGTTGGGAAATGTCAGTGTGTTGGTGCTTTGGGGGGCTCTGGTGGCCTTGCCATTTTTTGGGATCCTAGGAAAGTTATGCCTCTCTATTGGATCTCTTTTCACTCGGCTCTCTCAATAGTGGCCTCTTCTTTGGAAACTGGAGAGATGATTCTTGTTACTAATGTGTATGCCCCTATAGATCCCCCTAGCAAGATTAAACTCTAGGCACATATTAGCATGTTAGAAGCTCTCACCCATTCTTGCCTTGGATTGTTGTCAGGGATTTCAACTCTGTCATTAGTCTGGAGGAGAAGCGTGGTGGGCTGGCTCGCTTGGGTCCTTCTTCTGAGCTTCTTCGAGAAAATATGGATCTTTTACATATCTCTGATGTCAGACCTCTTAATGGGCTCTTTACATGGAACAATAGAAGGGTTGGAGATGATGCCATCTCAGAACGCTTGGACAGGTTCCTGGTTTCCTGCTTTTGGAATTGTGGCTCTCTTTCTCT
>MU226249.1:1659404-1671060 GCA_018584345.1 Thuja plicata
CTTGGACAGGTTCCTGGTTTCCTGCTTTTGGAATTGTGGCTCTCTTTCTCTCTCTTCTAAAATTCTTGATTGGAGAGGCTCTAACCACTGGCCTATTAAGCTCATGGCTAGTTATGTTTCCATCCCCAAGAAGCCTCCCTTTAAGTTCCAGTTGATTTGGCTTCGAGACTCTTCTCTCCATGATTTAATGGCTCACTGGTGGAGACAGGGTGGCCCTACCTACGACACTACTATGTTCTCCTTCTATAAAAAATTACAATTTTTCAAAAGAAAGTTGAAGAATTAGAATAGGACTTGTTTTGGTAATCTCCACATCATGAAGAAGAGGGCTCAGGATCGTCTGGATGTTATTACTGGGCAGATTCAGGATTTGGGTTTTTCTGAAGCTCTTGGCATAGCGAAATCCCAAGCTTCTAGTGATTTAGCATAGTGGGATCTTAGAGAAGAAATTTATTGGAAACAGAAGGCTTGGGTTGACTGGCTTCAAGAAGGGGACAAGAACACTGAATTTTTGCATAAATCTGTGTAGGCTCGACATAAGAGGAGTTACATTTCTTCTCTTGTCACTTTTGATGGGACGCATCTGACCTCCTCTCAAGCTATGTCCAGGGAAGATATTAAGTTTTACTCTGCTCTCTTTTCAGATGACTTGCCTCCAATGGAGATTCAGAAGAATATGATATTGTCCTGTATTCCCTCTGTTGTGACCAGGGAGATGAATGAATCTCTTATGCGGCTGATTTGTATGTCTGACTTGGAGGAGGTGGTCTTCAGCTTGCGTAAGGGAAAAGCTTCAGGGCCTGATGGCTTCCCTGTTGAATTCTTCCAGGAATTTTGGGATATTATCAATCCAGACCTTTTGGATGTGGTTCAGGAGTCCTATTCCAACAAAGCTATGCTCTGGGATTTGAATGCTACTTTCCTTGTCTTTATTTTGAAGAAGGAAGAGGCTAATCAGTTGGACTTCTTTCAGCCTTTTTGCTCTATGTAATGTGGTCTATAAAATCATTACTAAGCTCCTAGCGGAGAGGCTTAAAGTTTGGATTTTCATTGTTATCTCTAAGGAACAAGGGGGTTTTGTGGTTGGAAAACAAATTTTGGATGGGTTGGTTATTGCTTCTGAAGCCATTCACTCTATGTGTACTTCTAGAGAGCGTGCTATGTTCATCAAGCTCGATATGGCTAAGGCTTATGACAGAGACAATTGGGGTTTCTTGCGGAAAGTTCTTCTGGCTTTTGGCTTTAGTTAGGAATGGGTTAGTTGGGTTTGGAGCTGTGTTACTACTCCCTCCTTCTCAGTCCTTCTTAATGGTGAACCATCTAAGTTATTTGGGGCTTCTAGGGGTCTTCACCAAGGAGATCCTCTTTCTCCTTATTTTTTTATCATTATGGCTGAGGGACTTGCCAGACTTATCAATTCTCATGTTTCGCAAAATTTGATTCAGGGCTGGTGATGGGGAAATTGTCTGCCCACTCTTTCCCACCTCCAGTTTTTTGTTGATACGACCCTTGCTGGGAGATCTCAGATTTGGGAAGCTGAAGCCTTTTGGCTCACTTTGGATACTTATTTGGCTACCTCAGGTCAGAAAATTAATGACCACAAGTCCTCTATTTTTTTCTTCAACACTCCTGAGCCTATTCAGCGGTAGATTGCTAATATCTTAAGATTTAAAATTGAGTCTCTCCCTTTGACTTACTTGGGTGTCCCTATTGTGGTGGGAAGACAGCCCAAGATTTTCTAGCAGATCTTGCTTGACAAGCTTTGACAAAAAGTCAATCATTGGACTCATAGGTGGCTCTCTACTACTGGCAAGGTGAATCTCTTGCAATCTATGATTCAGGCCCTTCCTATATACAGAAGCATGGTTCAGGCTACCCCGACGTATTTTCTTAAGGAATTTGATGCTCTTTCTCACCAATTTCTTTGGATTGGCAATTTGAAAAATTCTAAATGGAGCCTCATCAATTGGGATTCTATCTGTAGGCCAAAAAAGGAAGGAGGCCTCGGCCTTCATTCTCTTATCTTGTGTAGTCAGGCTCTTGCTACCAAGCTCTATTGGCGCTGGTGCTCCAATCAGTCTCAGCTTTGGGCCCGTATCCTGTCACAAAAGTATTAACCTGACGTTGAACCTTCAGATGTTTCTAGGTTTCCTCTTGAGGGAAGAGGCTCTATGGTGTGGAATACCCTCAAGATTGGTGTTCACCTGGTAAAGAGAAGTCTTTTTTGGATCTGTAATAGAGGCACTAAGGCTCTATTTTGGAGTGATTCCTGGAATGGGCATCCTCCTCTCTTGTCCTCTCATCCACACTTGCAGCCTCTTTGTATTTTTTCCTTTCTACTAGATGGAATAAGGTGGCTCATTATAAGGAGGCTCATAACATGGGCCTTGTTGTTGGTTATAGATGGAAGAATTCTTTTGATTTGCCACCAGGTGGTTCTCTAGTGGATCAGTTGGAGCTTTGTCAAATCTTGGCTTCTAGGGAGTGCATCTCTCTGTAGGAACCTGATGTTTTGGCTTGGTGAGATGCTTCTTCTGGAAAGTATTCTATATATTCAAGGTATCTTGGGCTGACTAAGCAATTGTTTGGTGAGGTAGAGGTTTCTTGGTGGAAGAAAGCTTGGAATAGCTTTTTCTTGGCCTAAGTGTAACTTTTTCCTCTGGATTCTAGTTTACAATCACTGTCTTACTTGGGAGAATCTTTGCAAGAGAGGCTTCTAGGGGCCCTCCATCTGTGTCTTATGCCACAATAGTGAAGATACTATTTCCCACCTTTTTTTCTAGTGCTCCTTCATCAAGAAGATTTGGCACTTCTGGTGGACTGTGTGGGGACGCTTGTGCTGGCAGGTTTCTCCCTTGTCTGAGTTCTGGGACCGTCTAGGCCATCCCCCTTCCAAGACCTATTTTCTTCAAGTTGCTCAGACTATTGGCCCTTCCTTTATTTTATGGCATGTTTGGCTTGAGAGAAATAGGAGGATCTTTCATGAGGTGCAGTTGGGGATCAGTCACCTATGGGGGAAAATTGTTCATTCTCTTCATGAAACACTCCTGGAAAAATGTGACTTTTGTGGAAGTTTGGACCCTGGAGATGCTGGTATTTACTCATGCCTTTCCTTTCCTCTTCAGGGAAGTGCCCCCTCTCTACCCCATAGACATGTTGGGAATAGAGCTAGATAGTGCTCTCAACGTGTTAATCATGAGGGGCATTGGACTCCTCCCCAGTCTGGAGTTCTTAAAATCAACACTAATGGCTCTTCTCATGGAAATCCTAGATAGGCTGGCATTGGGGGAGTTGGGCGTGATAGCTCTAGTAATGTTCAATTTATGTTCTCTATCTACAAGGGTTACCATACAAATAACCTCATGGAAGCCCTTGCTATCTTGGTTGCAGTGGAATAGTGCTATCAACGTGGCTGGAGAAGAATTACCTATGAGACAGACTCACAGGTGGTAGTGAATTTATTGAATAAACGGAACCTTGTGGATGTGGATTGGCATTTACCTCTTGTTATTCAACAAATCACTCAGTTATGCAATTCTTTGTAATCTATGTCTTTTATGCATATCCCTCGGGAGTGGAACGGTGTGGCTGATTGCTTGGCTAAATGGGCTTCTGAGCATGCGCTGGATTGGAATATTGTTGATCATAGGATGCTTCCCCCTGATTTATCTCATAAGTTGGCTCAACTTGTTGACTAGGATAAAGCTCTTTAGTGCTCTTTGTTTCCTCTATTGTTCTATTCTCTTTGGTCTTCAATAAAATTTTTACCCCTCCTTTAGTAAAAAGAAAGTAAATTTGCATTCATTTGTCATAGAAGAAAACCAAACTCTCATGAAGGAATGACATACAGAAAGGAATACATCCCTAAATGAAATTTGGCTTTACAATCGCTTTTGCAAAATTTACAGTGTGCTCATTATAAAATCAAATCTTCAATTAGTCCCATAAAATTGCTTGCCCATAAATAGAAATTTTTGCAGAAGAAATATATTCTGCTACTAATGATCACTTAGAAAAGTGTGCAAAATATATTGGAAGGTACGAGAAATTTGGCACTTCATGTAATTAACTAAAACCCATTTTGTGCAGGAAAATGAATTGAACTTTACAATTATATGGCTCATTTTAAAGCTAACCCACACTTATTAAGATACCCGAGGCCAAAGTTTTGTTGTGGAATATCTCTCAAAGAACATAGTCTATCAAGGTTTCTAAAGGCACAGGTCTACATGGCACATGTTGTCAGAAATCTAATGCTTAACTTCAAAGCTTTGTTGTTGAGATAAGGACTTTAAATTCAGATCATGACCTACAAAGACAATCGTTTACCACAAAAATCACATTATTATCTAAACACCATAAGACCTCTCCATACGACAATCTTAATTGTAATGGAAAGCATTTTATCTGTAGTGTAAGAAAACTCTAACTCTCATTTCTTGACTCTTAATCAAAGGGGTTCAACGATATCAGATGGTTACATGTGAACAAATTTGTATAAAATCCTACATCAAATAAAGGGATCTATTACACTGATGATTTCAAATTCGAATATAGGAAATTAATGCCCTATTGCATGTGATTAGTTCCTGCTCTTAATTCACAAAATCTGTCCTACAATAACAAGACTGACTACTCCATTAAAAATTGAAATTTTCTTTTTTTGAAATCACAATGATCATAATTACATAATGAAGAGGATCTAGTAATTTTCTAAAAAAGAGCAGCAAATAACTGTCACTATGGATGAAAATTTGATGTATTTATGTTGCCAAAAAAAGGAGGGAGGACGGTTGTGTAAAATAAAAGAAAATGAATATTACTGTACCATCACATTGAATTTTAATCATTTGAAACTCTAAAGTAGCAGACAATGCCATTGCACGCACTATAGTAGACGATGACAATTAGAGATTTCTCTAGCTTTGTCACAAAACCTGCTGTTGTTTGCATCGACAAAGAAATATCAAAGAATAGAATTAGTTGCAGTATTTTCCCTCCCTTTGTCATTTGCAGCTACTCAAATGCAGGCTCAAAAGCATAAAATACAGAGAATAGATTGAATACCTCTATTTCAATGCATGCATACAAAATGTGGAAGCATTGACAGGGATCATGAACTGTTCCGCACAATGCCACAATGAATGGCATAGATACGCCAAGCATTCATGTCCTTAAGCTGCCACCAACACCCACCCCATCACGCCTTCTCTAACCTCCCTTTTCTCTCAAATTTTCTGAAGAGAAAAATTAAAAGACTGTCAGGAAAAAGAAGGTTCGCCAATGAGAAAACTGGAATTTTAAACCCAAAATTTAATTTTAATAGGCATAAAGGAAATAACCATAGTTTAGTAGGAATATATAGGATCATCGTTTAGTAGGAATGTTTTATAGTTTAGATGGTTTATGAGGCCAAAACTATTGAAAAAGAGGCTGAATGTTGGATTTTCAATTCAGATTGCCTCGAGCCTTTATGAATGATAAAGTTAAATCTGATTTTTTGTGGACTTTTTGTTGATATGTTTAAATCCGATTTTGTGTGGACTTTGGGAGAGAAGTTCAAATTAGATTTTTGAAATCTGATTTTGTCTTTGGACAAGAAATATTCTATAAAGGAAAGAATGTCTTTATTCTTTCATAGATAGACTTGTAAGAAGTTTTGTTTGTATGTAACAACACATAAGTTTGTTTTTGTAAGTGCTCTCTTTTATGCAACCCCAATTGTTGTAAGTTTATTTTATTGTAGAAGTTATTTTCAAATTAATAGAAGTAAGAGAAGCTTGAATATCTACATTTCTGTTTGTATTTATGCTCTTCCTTGTTTTGGGGATTTTAGTTGTTTGTTTATTACATAGAATTTATTTTCTGTGTGTTTCCAAAATATAGAGTGATTCTATTTTATTTACATAGTATAGAAATGATTGGCCCTCAATCCTTGTGAGTTTGGGCTTTTTTTTTCTGGGTAATTGTTTTTCTTGCACATGAGACATGGTTGGAGATGGAGGAAAGACTTGGCAACAAACACCATCCTTAAATGGACAAAATTATGATGTTTGGACAAAGAAGATGAGACCGTAATGGTTGCAAATGATTTGTGGGAGCTTGTGGTCAATGAATTTGTGGATTTTAGTGACTCAGCTCTGTTTGTTGCCCTCACAAACAATCGAAAGACTCAGTTGAAGGAGTCAAGAAGGAAAGATGCAAAATCTTTGAGTTTGATTGAAACTTCCTTGACAAAGGCAATCTTTCCCAGAATAGCAGCAACTGATTATTCCAAAGAATCTTGGTATATCATTCATACTAGTTTTAAAGGGACTAAAAAAATTTGGGTGGTGAAGCTCCAAATGCTTCAAAGAGAATTTGAGACTTTTCTCATGAAGGACAATGAATCCATTTCAGATTTTAGCTCAAGACTCTCTGGTTTGATAAACCAGTTGAGAACCAATGGAGAAACCATCGAGAAGAAAATAATAGTAGAGAAAATTTTGAGAAGGCTACCCTCAAATTTTGATACTCTATTTATTGTCATTGAAGAGGAAAAGGATCTCTCAACATTGATTATTGATGAGATAATGGGTTCGTTCCAAACCCGTGAGAATCAAATTAATAGATTAGCAAATTCTTCTCAAGAGCAAGGTTTTAGAGCTCAAGCCAATGCAAGAGGTAGGGGAAGAGGAAGAAACAACTCTGGAGGAGGCTCAAGAGGAAGAGGTCACAGAAAATCCAGACAAAAAAATGCTGGAGGAGAAAGATCAGAATGAGAAACCACAAATGAGGGAGCTAGCAATTCTCGGAATAATTCTAGAGGAGGCAAGAAGAAAAATAGCTCAAACAAGAGCAATATTGAGTGCTATTATTGCTATAAATTTTGGCATTACGCAAGTGAATGTTGGAAGAAGAAAAGTGATTAGTCAAAGAAAAGTGCTAATGTGGATGATGTTAAAGTGGGTGGTGGAAATAATCCCACAGACTTCATCATGTGCAATATTGGTGAAGAAGGCAGCCCCAAAGTTTGGTATTTAGACAGCGTTTGCAACAACCACATGAGTGTTAATGAAAGTCTTTTTTCTTTCATTGATAAATCTATAAAGTATGAAATTAGAATGGGGAATAATGGAATTGTTCTAGTTGTGGGAAAATGATCTATTATGATCTGCACCAAGCAAGGTGAGAAACAAGAAATTTAGAATGTTTTATTTTCCCTAGGTATAAAGCACAATTTGAAGAATGTTGAACAACTCATTAAAAATGGATATAAAGTGTTGTGGAAAATGACCAATGTGTAATTTATGAGAAGGATGGGAGTAAGAAAATGTTGCAGCAATCCAAATGATAAAGAATCAAATGTATACATTGAAGGTAGAGATGTGTTTCTCTTCAATTTTAGCAGCTACATCTCTCAATAAAGCATGTACAATAGTACAAAATTCAACCTTCAAGAGCGTGATTGAAGACCCCTCCAAGCTATGAAATTTAAGGTATGGACATCTTGGCTAATCTGGTTTAAATTTATTGTCCACGAAAAGAATGGTAGATGATTTTCCATGTATTAAAGAGATAAGTAGTAAGTGTGAGGCTTGCATTTTGGGTAAGCAACCTAGGTTGCCCTTTAATTATGGAAAATCTAGAAGGGTGAGAGAACCATTAGATCTGGTGCATACTGATTTAGTTGGCCCTATGAAAATCACTTTCATTGGGGGGAGTACTTATTTTATGACCTTCATAGATGATTTCAGCCGTAGAACATGGGTGTATTTTATGCAAAATAAATCTAAAGTTTTTGATAAGTTTTTAAAATTTAAAGACCAAGCTGAAAAAGAAAGTGGACACAATCTTAAAGTACCAAGGTCAGACAAAGAGGGGGATTATACTTCCAATATTTTTGTGAATTTTTTCAAGCAAAATGACATAAAGGAGTTAAGAGGCAGTTATAATCTGCATCAAAATGGAGTGGCTGAAAGAAAGAATAGGACCATCATTGAGATGGCAAGGAGCATGATGAAAGTAAAAGGACTCCCAATTGAATATTGGGGAGAGACTATAGCAACAACTATTTATTTTATAAATAGAATTCCTACAAAGGAACTATGTGACAAGATTCAATTGGAAGCATGGGCAAAGCATAGATGGACGGTTGAGCACTTGAGAGTGTTTGGGTGTGTAGCATATGCACATGTGCCAAAGGAGCAAAGGCAAAATTTGGATGAAAAGGGTGTGAAGTGTATCTTCATAGGATATAGTCTTGATTTTAAGACATATAGATTGTATAACTCAGTCACCAAAAAGATTATCATTTCAAGATACGTGAATTTCATTGAGAATGATTCATGGGATGGCTCGGTGGACACATCATCAAGCACTTCAAGTAAAGTGCCTATTATTGTTGAAGATGATGAGGTTAATGAATGATAGGATGATATAATGGCAGATATAAAAGGTTCTTAAAGATTAAAAATTGGCCCTGCAGAGAGTAGCAACAACAATATTGAGAGTTGTGATCCCACTTTCACTTCCCTAGTGCCAAGAAAGACCTAGAGCCTAAGGGAGATTTACCAAGATGAAAGGTATGAAAATGAATTTAATAAAAATACAAATTTTGCATTATTTTCTCATAATGATCCAATTTATTTTGAGGATGCTAAAAAACAAGAAAAAATAGTGTAAGGCCATGGATGAGGAAATGGATGCAATTAAAAGAAATGAAAGTTGGGAGCTCACTAATTTGCCTCCTAACAAGAAAGTTATTGGAGTTAAATAGGTTTAAAAGACCAAGAGAAATGTTGAAGGAAAAATAGATAGGCATAAGGCTCGATTGGTAGTCAAGGGGTACAAACAATAGTTTGGTAGAGGGGTATGTGCAAGATCATGAGGGGCCAAACTATGCCCTTAAGCAGCAATGAAAAATCAGCAAAATCAGGGTTAGTCAACTTGACGTGACAATTTGAACTAGCTATTAACCTAATATAAAAAATTTGTAAGAATAGAATCTATAGGAAATTGATTGTAGTTTCTAAACTACTAGGAATTTTCTGAAAAAAATTAAATATGATTGGTGAAAAGTATAGATTTCAATGCAGCAATACAAAAATTTCAGGAAAAAAATAAGAAGTAGGTGTATGTCTGACCACCTTAATCATAATCAAATGATAATATTTTTTTATAAGATTTTATATATAAGTAGTAGACTCATTCCCGAATGTGATGCATATTTTTTTGTAATTTTATTCCAAAAAAATAATTAATTATGAATTTTCTGCAACAACATTTTCAAAAGAAAAAAAAACTCCCTTGTCTGACCACCTTAACTCATTGAAAATTTTAAAAAATAAAAAAACAAAAAAATTTCCCTTATAGTAGACAAAGCATAGAATGTGACGCATTATTCAGATTTCAAAAATGTTATACAATTTGAAAGTTGTAGTTGTTTTTCAATCAGTATATAAATCAACACTTTAGAGGTAACTCAATTAGAAAATAACTAATAATTACTTACCGAATTCAAAATTTGACAGCAATTATATCGATAGAAACCTGATAATCTCCTTAAGATACCCTTTTCATTTCATCAAATTCAGATGAAAAAAAAGTCGTCAGCTACATGGTCGATGTTTGGATCTCAAGGAAACAGGGGAAAAACACATTTTTGTGACATTTTTGGAGTTGACCATGTAGGTTTAGTGTACAAAGTAATACTGAGCCTAATCGGGTACCCGATTTGAAATCGGGAACCCGATATTTTTGGCAAAATTTTAATTTTTAAATTTTCACTCCCCTTTCTCCCTCTTAATTTTTTTTCCCTCCCCATTCTCCCTCCTTCATATGATATATTATATATCAAAAATTATATATTAGATTATGTATTATATATATTAAATATTATATAATATCTATATATATAAAATATTATATAATATCTATATATATTAAATATTATATAATATTTATAAAGACTGATATAATTGATAAAGTTGAATCAAAGATTGAAGTTTGATAGGTACTGCCCACTCAGGATCAAAATCGAAATGGGATAGAGGAGAAAGAGGAAATTAATAAATTTGATAAAATCAAACTAAAGATAAGGTTCTTGATGTAAGATCAAAGATATAAGGATAAAAAAACCAAGGTAGATCATTAAGCACAAAATATTATGCGCCAAGATTGAATTAGAAGAAAATAAGTGGGGTGAAAGCGAATGGAAGATATAAGTTTAGAAGAGGTGGAAAGAAATGGAGAGAAGAAAAAGAATTTGCTTCAAGAAAGAGAATGCCCCAAAATCAATCAACTGTTTAAGATAGATAATTTTAATTGAGATCACGAAATAAGATAAGGAAATGAAGATCAGAATGTGATCATAGTTGATTAAAAGTCCACAAGAAAGATGAAGGAAGCCCTCTCAAACTCATAATGCACCCTAAAAATGCAAATTATAATGAAGTCTAACAATGCAAGCTACATGAAAATGCAAAGGTGCACTTGCAATAGAGCAACAAACTTAGGATCTTGTGTTCATCATTCATAAGAGAATGTTAAGGAACTTATTTTCACCATTGGGCCATTATTAACGAACATCAGAAAATCACACAATCATCACTAGTCACAAGTGGAACTATAAAGATATGAATGTGATTTATATTGGATTGGAATGTGAAAATATTCTAACATAAGCATCAAAGACATAAAGGTCAAGATGACTGTGATGTTAGCTTACCCAATTTAACATAGAAAAACCATGCTCGCATCAAGGCATAGAGGCCAGGATGACCAAAAGAATGGTTGTGCAAAAATAGTGAAGCATAAAGTAGGAAGCAAATAAAAACATGTCCCATTCTCCAAGTTCTCTAGCTATGCATCAGAGAGAGACTTATCAGACAATAACACTCAACAAAAATCAATAACAGTCATAAAATATCATGACATAGCTCAAGCATTAAGTGTTGTGTTTAAAAATTTAAGTGTGTTAACAGTGTATCATCTGAAAATGGAAGAACTTCCATGTTAAGAGAATTTATCCCTCCATAGGGGATGTATTGGACCTCCATTACATCATCCCCCTATTTCTGCATCACCCCCCCTGATCTACTCCTCCTTATACCACTTTTGGAACTGATTTCTGCATTATGGGTTGCAGGACACTGTTTCTAGGATATAGGGACAGGGTCGACCTCCTAGGATAGGGTCGACCTTAGCCCCTACCCTAGGATAGGTTCAACCTTGGCCCTATCCTAGGACATGGCTGACCTCGACTCTTTCCTAGGGTCCCAAACCCAGAATCCCACAGTTTCCGAGATGTCGGTCTTTGCAAAACGTTCTCTCCCGCTTCTCGGTCGGCTATTTTAGGCTCTGAAGTAGGGATTCCAAAATTATATTTAATATAGGTCCTATTCTAGGGGAATGGGTCTAATTGGAATTTAATTCAAGCATCCATTGTTCTACATGTTTTCAATCTCTCAAGGTGTTCAAGTCTTCCTCTCAAGCATTCAAGTTCTCCATTGAAGATCAAGGATTCAAGCTTTCAAGCCTTTGAAGGGCTTTGGTTCAAGCATTCAAGATTCATCATTCAAACCCTAGATCTAGCCATCATGATGGTGTGATCTTCCTTCAAGATCCTTTGTGCATCCTCAAAACTCTTTCAAGGTGGATTCCAAGCATACAATCA
>MU226249.1:1676243-1700468 GCA_018584345.1 Thuja plicata
TACAATTGCATATCTATTCAATATCATAGCTTCATTGTTAGATTCAATTCTACTACTTGCTAGCATTCTTATTTCAAATATTGATTTCAAGGTTAATTCCTAAATTGGGGTTTGACTAAGGAAAACCTCTCCCCCACAGCAAACAAACATTTTTATTGTAGGTACAGGTTTAGGACTGTAGATCCGAGGTCAGATCTGGATACCCTTTTCAGTTTTCTTTTAGATTGTGTGAATAGGGACACTTATGGAGTTGAGTAGATTGAGTTGGCAAAAGTGGTACAGGGTTGACCTTTTTCATAAGACAACATCCTAATGGAAAAATATTTCTTGGTTTTGTTTGTCTTTGTGTTCCGGTTTGGTATCAACTGTCAGCATATCCAGAAACAAAGTACAGAGCCCAGAAAACAACATTCTTTGATTTGTAATATTTCAAGGTTAGTACATTTCTATCATTCATTTCAATTCAAATCCTTAATCATTCTAAAGCTATGACACATTTACAATCACATCCATTTCAGCACACATCTTAAGAGGGAAACCTAGGATCTCCTTCTTTAATCTTATTTCCAATAGATTGATTCATTTATGCATTGATCCTTTTTGGGTTGATCAATTTGGATCCTTCCTTTGTGCATTTGAGAATAAAGGTGAATATTTTATCTTTCCCTCCACTATAAATATTAAATGTAAGGTGAAAAATTATTTGAGTATCAAAACACTCTTATTCCATGAACATCATTTTTCTCCTTTACAAACAGATACTGAGTTCTGAGGATAAGGATTGAATGCTTGCAAGTAGGTTAGACCACATGACAAAAACTGGGTAAGACCAAACCGATAAGTGTTGAAAAACACTTGATGTCAAGGGTTGTATTGAAAAATAAAGTTGAGGTGGTGTTGAAAAACACCATTTGTGAGGCGTCCTAAAGACTAATGCATCTAAGAGACCAAAGCTAACACAGTTATGCCCCCAAGACAAAGACGAAGACCAATTCCAAACCAAGGCAACAAGGACAAGGCATGATGGAGAGAGGCTAAGTGTCAAGGGCACGTGCTAAAAAATAGGGGTGCAAAGGCCTCAAGTAGCGCCCGTTTCCAGGTTTTCACCACTTGGATTTTATTAGAATTTTTTCATTTTTTCATTTTTTTTTTCTTTTTTTCAAGACTTTTTAAAAAATTTTAAAAATTTTTTTACTACCAAGGCGCTTGTTTTTAGGTTTTCACCAAGGCACTTTTCCTATTTTTTTGAATTTTTTATTTTTTTGTATTTTTGGAATATATAATTTTTTTTGAAGATACATCAAAGCGCCTATTGCTAGGTTTTCACTAAGATGATCATTTTTTTAGGACATTTTCTTATTTTTAGAGTTTTTGACAATATATCATGTTTTTGGATTTTTTTTAGGATCAATAATTATGTACAAAAGGATGCCCCCAAATAGAATGGGCATCATGGATAGAACTTCTTCAGGTGCAAGACATTGATAGGATCAGGGAGATGTTCACCCTCTTCTGCAGATAGTAAATAAGCACCTGTCATAAAAGCTATTGTAATAATGTAAGGTCCAGGCCAATTAGGTTCAAATTTTCCATTTTGATCTCTATGCTATTGATTCTTAAGATTTTCACGTAGGAAAAGATCTCCCACTTGGAATTCTCTAGGGTGAACCTTTTTGTTGAAGGCTTTGGACATGTGCTTTTGATAGACCCTCATATGGTCAAATGATGCTTGAAATTTTTCATTTAGAAGTTCTAACTCTTTAAGTCTCATGGCGTAGTAGTCTTCATCTATAACTAAACCATAGAGAGAAACTCAAAGTGAAGGAATCTCAACCTCCAAAGGTAACACTACTTCAGTGCCATACACAAGGGAAAAAGGAGTAGCCCCAGTAGGAGTACGAATAATCATTCTATAGGCCCACAAAGCCAAATTTATCTATAAATGCCAATCTCTACCATTCTTATAGATTATTCTATGCAAAATTTTAAGAATGGCCTTGTTTGATGCCTCTACAAGAGTAAATGGAGGACCAATGTTGTTTAATGTTGAATTTCTTGCAGAGTTGTTTAAGTTCCTTATTTTTAAATTGGCCTCTTTTGTTAGTAATAATATCGAAAGGTACTCCATATTGACAGATGATATGGTTCAGAATGAATAGAGAAACTATCTTTCCTGAGGCAACAGAAAGTGGGATAGCTTCCACCCATTTAGTAAAGTAATTAGTAGCAGTGATAATAAATTTGTGTCCACCTAATGAGTCGGGATGAATCTGCCCAACAAGATCAAAGGCCCAACACTGAATGGCCAATGAGAAATAGAAGGAATGAGCTCCCTACCTGGAGCATGTATGAGATTACCATGTTTTGACACTTTTCACATGACTTTGCAAAAGCTATTGCATCAAACTATATCATGGGCCAATAGTACCCTACCCTAAGGAACCTTCAGCCCATGGTGAGACCATTGGAGTGTGCCCCATAAATGCCTCATGAATTTCAACTAATGCTTGATCAGATTCTTCGTTTTCTAAGCATCTAAGAAGTGTCCCATCTAGACCCCTCCTATACAAATCATCAGTGATAAGGGAATGGTGAGAGGCATTTTGGACAAGGTTTCTATGGTTAGATTAGTTAAAGGCTTTAGGTATAATTCCATCACAAAGATATGAGTAAATGGCACCATAACAGGATGATTCATGACCAATAAGGGTACAAATGATATGGCTTACTTGGGAGTCAAAGATGGGTGATGTAGCTCTTCCACCAGGAATTTGAACTTGGATTCATGTTGCTCTAACTAAAGAAGTGAAGTAAGTGTAGCCATAGCATCAGCTACTTTATTTTCTACTCTAGGAATTTGTTGAAATGTGACAAATGTGAAATATCATTTCAAGGAATCAACCATTTTCTTGTAAGGTACCATTTTCTCATGTTTTAATTGATGTTCATCATTTACTTAGTTGATTATCAGCTGTGAATCCCCATAGATGTGTAATTCTATTATTCTCCATTCTATGGCCATCTTAAGTCCATCGGTTAAAGCTTCATACTCAGCAATGTTGTTTGTACATGGGAATCATAATTTGTAAGACTTAGGAATTGTGTACACATGAGGAGAAACAAACAACACACCAGCTCCTAAACCATTTTGCATAAAATATCCATCAAAGAACATCTTCCATATTCTTTCAATCATGTACATGAGGTGCTCATCTGGGAAGTCAACTTGAATAGGTGCATTATCTTGTAATGAGAAATCAGCCAATTGATCTGCTATGGCTTGTCCTTTGATTGCTTTACACTCAATGTACTCTATGTTAAATTTTAAAAGTACCATCATCCATTTGGCAAGTCTACCTATGAGGGCAGCCTTACTTAGCAAGTATTTGAGTGGATATATTTTTTCTATGAGGTGTATAGTGTGCGCAAGGATGTAATGTTACAATTTTTGGGAAGCAAACACAACAAGGAAATCTTTCTCAATGCTAGTGTAACTAACCTCATATGAAACAAGAGTACGACTAATGTAGTATATTTCTCTAATTTTTGTCAAGTTGAGCTAGTAATTCCCCCAAGGAAGATTTTGTTGTTGAAATGTATAGAATAAGTGGTTTCCTTGGGATAGGAGGCATCAAAATAGGAGGATTTACCAATTACTTCTTAATTTGATCTATTCTCTTCTGATAATCCTCATTCCAAACACGTTTGACTCCTTTATGTAAGTTCTTATTGAAGGGTTGAGCTCTATCTGCCAGTTGTGAAATAAATCTGCTGATAGACTGAAGACGTCCGTGAAGACTCCTCATTTGACTAATGTTTTTAGGAGGTGGCATATCAATGATTTCTTAGACTTTTAAAGGATCCACCTCTATTCCTTTTTCTGAAATGATAAAGCCAAGTAATTTTCCAGATGTGACTCTGAATGCAAACTTTTTAGGATTTAACCTTAGTTGAAATTGTTCCATTCGATCTAGAATGACTTCCAAATCATCTAAGTGTGTATCTCTTTGTTTACACTTGCCCAAGGTGTCATCCACATAATCTTCCATGTTATTATGCATCATGTCATGAAAAATAGTCATCATAGCTCTTTGATAGGTAGCTCCTGCATTTTTTAATCCAAAAGGGATAACATTCCAACAATTGGTACCCCATGCACAAGTGAATGCAGTCTTTTCTTGATCTTCAGGAGCTATCTTAATTTGATTATACCCAAAAAAACCATCCATCAAAGAATAAATCTCATAACCCACAGTCATATCCACTATAATGTATATATTGGGGAGTGGAAATTCATCCTTTGGGCATGCTCTGTTGAGATCTCTAAAATCTGTGCAAACTCAAATGGATTTGCATGTTTGGAAACTGGTACAATGTTTGATATGCATTCAACATAGGCAATAGATCTTATAAATTTTGTACCAAGGAGTTTTTCTAGTTCAGCTTTGACTAGAAGAGCTATGTGAGGATGCATCTTCCTCAATTTTTGTTTAACTAGTTTGACATCTAGACCTATAGATAAGTGATGCATAATAAGATTTATGTCCAATCCTAGCATATCTGAATAATTCCATGCAAAATTAATCTTCTTTCTTTGTAAGAACTTAGTGTAAGTGTCTTTTTCTGTTGGTGACAAGGACTCAGCCAAGTGTACTATTTGTGGAGCTTCATTTGTACCAAAATTAACTGCTTGTGTTTTCTCAATAAGCACTGAAGATTGATCTTGAAAATATCTAGGGAGATGATCAAGTACCTCATTGTTAGGCACCTTAGAGAGGTTTTCACCTTCGAATACATCATTTATTTTTATTTTTTTCTCTTTTGACACTACAACATGGTGGTTTTCACCATCAAAACACCTATTATTTTTTTTTTTTCTCTTTATCTTGTGACTAAGGTACTTGATGTCTGTCTCTGTCATACTGGTAGCCAGTTCGCTGGTGGAAGAGACTACGAGTTTAATGGAATTTAGATAACAATCTATCTCAAACTCATTTTGGAATGTTAAAAGCTCAGGCTCTTGATAGCATTGGGACCAATCAATATGTTCAGGATAAACATGATGTAAGACAACAACTGGTTCAAGGTTCTAAATATGGATGATGTTATCGCTGGTGATCAAAGAGTCAGAGTTTGTCAAGTATCCCCCTAAGCTACCTGAATCAGGATTCATCGTAATAGGCAAAGAATCATTCACTAAGGCAACATGTGGGTTCAAAACATCTAATCATACATGTAACTCATTGGCTACCTCAAGTTGAGAACTACAAGCATGAACAACATCAATATCTCTATCAACTGTTGAGAGCTCTGAAAAAGAGTCCCATTCATACTCATTAGAACTTGTGTCTGAACTGCGACTAGGATTCTTACACCATGAAGGCTTGGGACATCATGAAGTAGAAGGTCCAGTTTCATCAAAATTGGCATTTTCCCTTTCCATTAAACAAACAATATTTTTTCGTTGACGCTCTCTCAAAGGATCTTCTATATCTGATTCTTGTTCTAAAGTTACAACTAATGTATGGGTGACTAAAAGATCTAAATCTTTCCAAAGGAGAGTAGTGGAAGGGACCCAATCTTCACACATATCTTTCTGATTTGTCAAATTAGGTACATAATCTACTTCATTGTCACTATCCAACTTTTCGAAGAGGGGATTGGTATGCTTATTGCAATTTTCAAATCCTAGGCCAACTGGTTTCTTAGACTTGCGTCCAAATTTAGCATGATCATGAGGTTCAGACCAAGCATCCAAATTGTGATTAAGAGGGCCATGCCTAGGATAGCCTATCTTTTTGAAAAAAGTATATCCTCTTCCATAAGCCTTAGGAGGAGGAGAGAAGTTCTCATTGTGCTTATACTTTTCTTCTCTATAGATCCAGTCTCTAACAAATGTTTCCTTTTACTCATTTTGAATAGGCACTGATGAATCTACAAATTTTCGAAATAATGTCATAGATGAAGAGGAAGGATTCATATCTTTTGAAGGTTTTCCATAAGACCTAGGTGAAACTGGCAATGTTCTAAGGGAGTTGAGTTTATACCCCCCCATACCAAGGTCTACTGACTTAAACTTATCTTTGCATTTAGCTAAGGTAGCAACAAAATCTTCAGCTTCTTGATTGAGGGGAACATGAGCCCCTATTGAAATTGAATTAACTGATTAAGTGTTATCCCTAGGTATACAAATGTCAATTCCATTGTAGGGGAACTTAACACATTGATGATAGTTAGATGACACTACTTGCATATCATGAATCCGTGGCCTACCAAGTAAAATATTATAAACAAGGGGTCTAGCATCAACTATTTGAAATACAATATCCTTTTTAATAGGGCCAATCCTAACAGGAAGGATGGCCAACCCCTTGGAACTTCTTTCTATCTCATCATAGGATTTGATAGTAACTTTTATTTTGGTATCAATAAATTCTTCAGAATAACCCAATTCTTTCAAAAGACTACAAGAACAAATATTAAGCCCAACACCCCCATGTATCAACACACACATAACTCGGGTTCTATGGATCATGACCTAATTATGAAGGGCAAGATTGTGCAGATGGCTCAAAGCTTTATCGTCATGTTTGAAAAATGAAAGAAAATGAGGGGTAGCAATGTGATTAACCATATTCTAGAATTGATCAATATCTAAGTTTTTGGGGACATTTGTCATACGCAAAGCATCCTGAAGGATTTGTTCATGTCTTGGAGACAATTCTAAGAGCTCAAAGATTGAAATTTGAGCGGGGGTTCTCTGTAACTAATCAACAAGATTGTATTTCAATTTAGGGTTAACAGCTGGCTTTAAGGTAATAGGCTTGGACACCACTTGCTTAGGTTTACTTGATTGACTTGAATTGGGTCCTCTAATGGTAATGGGACCTTGACTTTGGGTAACAACATTAAGGGCTTTAGATGACCTTCTAGAGTTGGGACCCCTTATCGCCACAACAGGCTCTCTATCAAAAATGGGAGGAGAGTCTTCATCTAGATCATAGCCATAAGTATCTCTTCCACTCATCATGTTAACATTTTCTGCAACAACTTCAAGCATATTGATAACATTTTCTGCATTTGTGTAAGTATAATTGACTGTAGCTTTGCCATTCTTAGGTTTAGAGGTCTGCCCATGTTCATATTTGGGCAAAGGTTCCTTGAATTCCATGTGATCAATGTTGGTGTTCAATCCATCTACTGTAAGTTTTCCACTCTCAATGAGATCTTGAACAATATGCCTGAGTCTCCCAGAATTTTCAACATTATGTCCAATACCATTATGAAAGTTGCAAAAGTCTTCCTCCTTCCACCACCAAGGTTTAACTTTAGGTATGTGAAAATGTGCTACATCTAGAGGATGTGTCAATTTGCTAGCAATAATTTTCTTAAAAATTTCCTCATATGTCTCACCAAGATTTACAAATTGACGTCTTTCACCCTTAGGCTTACCTTGGTAACTTGGCTTACTTTCTTGTTGAGTGGATGTATTGGGCTTTGTAGCTTGAACAATACTAGATAAAGGAAGCACTGGTTGATCTTTATGTTGGGAGGAATCCACAAATCCATCATTAACCACTTGTTTGTTCTTATTCCAATATTGGTTCTTCCCTTTATCCTTGTTAGAGTTTTTGTTTTGACCATTATTGTTGTTATTACCATGTTTAGTCAAAATTCATTGTTCTCTCAAAACATCCTCAATTATACATGCGGTTTCAACCATAGTGTCGAATGAATCAAAAACCAATTTCTTAACTTCATACCGCAATTTGGGAACCAAGTTACCAACAAGAATGTCAATCTTTTCATTATCAGGAATAGTTCTAGAATAGCAAGAGCATTTTCATCTCCACCTTTGCAAGAAAGTGACAAAGGATTCTCCTTGATTTTGCTTTAAGCTACAAAAGTCCAACAAAGTGATAGATCTTGAAACATTGTATGCAAAGTGGTGAACAAATCTGTGAACAAGCTCTTTGAAAGTCTTAACATGAGGAGTTATCTTAGTAAACCATTCCATTTCTTGACCCTTAAGGCTTCGTGGGAAAAATATCAAAAGGTATGAATCATCTTGATGGAATTCAAAACTAGTTCTATAAAACTTTTTCCTATGATCATGTGGAACTTCTCTCCCATCATATTTGTCATATTGAGGAATTTCAACCTTTCTAGGAAATTCTTTCATGTCAACACTCTTATCAAAAGGATTAGGACAAATCAAGTTTAATGAGAAAGAATTCTTAGGTGCAGACATTTGGGCTTCTTGTCTTTTTAATTCATCCAATTGTTCTTCTTGGTATGGACCTTTCCTCTTGATCTTTCTATCCACGTCAAAAGTGTAAGGGACTTTAGCACCATTGTTGATTAGATTTTCTAGGAACTTATCATGGTTTTGCTCCACATACTTCTCCACATACTGTTGAAAGAATGGTTCTTGCTGCATTTGCATAAAGTCTTGGGAGATGTGATCAAAGCTTGAGTTATTACGACCATATTTTGAACCATAATGAGTACATTAGGAAGGTGGCCTTGAGTTCCTAGGAGGAGTGTGTCTCTTATAATGATCATGTCTTGAAACTCTTCTTCCTCTAGGACTAGGAGATCAGGATGGTGGTCTTGAATGTCTCCTACTTCATGGAGTCCTAGGAGGAGTGGATGGAGGAGAATTGTTTTCACCACTAACATGCATATTATTGAAGGGATCATTCAGTTGTTGAGCCAAGATCCTATCTCGCTCTTCTTGGAAGGCTTTTCGTTCCATTTCAATCAAAGTTTGTTTCTCCATCTCTAAGCGTCCAATTTGTTCTTCCCTATGAGCTTGTTCATCTTGGAACGCTTTCTTTTCATGCTCAATCCTCTTGAGTTTGACACTCATGTAATTGGTAGGTGAGCTTGGCCTTGAATTTTGAAACAAGTTGTTGGTATAAGTTGTATTGACACGAGCATCATAAGATTCTCCATGTTGGCTTTCATGTTGTGATTGACTATCTTGATAAGCATGTATCTTACCTATCTCTCTCTCATCCCTTTGGTGTGCATTCAAATATCTTTTTGAAATAAGGGGTGAGGTCATTCTACTACCATGAGAGGAACCACTGAATGAAATAGCATGTCCACTCTTTGCAAACATATCCTCATAATGTTTATCTCTGGCTTCCCTCTCCTTTCGAGTCATTATGTGAATCGTATCCATAGAAGAATGAGAAGATGCTAAGGGCATACCCAACTTGATAAGATGGCTCTTGGAATCAAACCACACTTCCATAATATTCCTAGGTGATTTATCAAATATGGGTTCTTTTCCCTTATGTCTTTGGCGAGTTTGAACTAAGGGTAATTGGTTAAAAACCACTTGAAGTTGTTTTCCTTGCTTTACTTGATATCTTGTTGTAAGTGGCATGAAAGAAAAGGTACAAGTTTATAGGATGACCCTAAGAAATGCTAGTATCAAACTAGGATAGAAAAGGCATTAACTTTCCCAACAAGAGGTAATAACATAGAAAATTGCAAATAGGGATAAGCCAACACTGCCATAGAAGTGCCCAATAACTTTGGATGAATACCCTAGCACATATGGACGAGGAGGATGGTCTTACTCAAATTATATAAATTAAGATTGAATTTGTATGAAAGTGAAATGGACAAGAAACTGCCAAAACTCTCCAAGTGTGTTATCAAATAATCTAAAGTTTTATCTTTTCAAAAAGGATGGTTTCTAGCTCACCGAGCGCCAAGCAAGGTCACTTGTGAAATCAAAGATCACTAATCCAAGAGGTCAAACACAAGAATCCTAAGAAAAAAAAGCTCCTAACATCAAGGTAAGTAATCCAATCAGATTTGGATCAACCCAAAAAACTATAAATGATAGGACAACAAGATAATGGGCTCAAAAATAACAAAAAACAATGCACTAATGGGTAGTTTCACGTGAGGAAATGTAGGATCGCTTGACAGAATGCATCGAACGACACAAGAAAACTTAGACTGGTGAAACAGGATACAACAACTAGCAGCAAGGTTTACGCGAGGATACTCAGATGGCCACGCGAAGAAATGTAGTGAGTGGTACGAGAAAATAGTTTTCTCATGTGAGAGAAGGAAAAAAAACTCAAATTTCATGTGGTTTAAATATCCAACTAGGTACATTATCATGAATCAAGCACGCAAGATAACAAACAGGGAGTTCAAGAAATCAATGTCTTCAAGCAATGAGCAAGGGACAAAGCAACCTTGCACATGAACATAGATAGTGTCATAGTAATTTTACTCCATAAGAATGCTACTTGTGTATGTTCTCAAATGTTTTCCAATTATGCACATAGTCCTAAAGAATAAAAAGTTGGTTGCACTGTGGTTCTTAGTAATGGCTTGACTCTACAACTTTTGCAATCTCAAGTGGGTGAAATCCAATTTTGACGCACTGAGGTTTTGACACAATCTAAGAATTTAATCAATCCAGAGCTGCTGAGGAGATTTGACAACCCACAAGAAACTACACCCATAGAGATTTCTTCCACAAGGACATTTATATAGTGGCTATCACTACCATGGTGAAAGTGGCTATTACCGCTTGAGGTTTCATCTACGTGGTTGACCCAATAAAGGGAATGTCCACTACGGTTAACCCTCTCTAACAAGGAAGACTCACAATATAGACCACATGAGGACTTAGTTCAGATTCAAGGGTTCAAAGTTTTTTATTCTCCTAAAAGGGAAAAGAGCATAATCCTCTAGCCTCTTCACCTCACCCAAACATAGCAAACCTGATTCATTGACTCACTAATTTAAAATCACCTCATCCAAGATTCACACAAAAAAAAAAAACACCAATCTCCCCAAAGAGAGAGAGTATCGCCAAAAGTTGAATCCCAAACCAAGTTGACCAATCAGATAAAAACAAAAAATATTTCCCTACCTACAAGGGGATCTATCGTCAAGAAGATATTTGCATGTAGAACAAGCGAATGAAGCCCACTCTCTCAAGATCGCCACAAATAGTGTTCATAGGGCCTAATTACCATGTGAAACATGTATGCAAGAAATCAAATCTAGATCCATTTTAGAGCACCAATTGGAAATGTGATCTATGAAAGCAAGAAAACACTCAAGCTAAACACATGAGATGTTCATTTTATTTCCAAAATCCAAATGTTATAGAGATAAAACAAGTACATCAAATCCAATGCAATGTGAATCATTTTATTTTTTATCCAAGCATGTCCAAATCAACAACAACAACAAATCACAAACCACTAGAAATAGTAAACATTAGTGGTTAGCACAAAAAAGCAGAGATATATCAATATAGCAACGAAAATCAGATCTCTGGTATGAATCTCACATGAGAAAACACATCGAGCCATGTGAGAAAGTACACAGTGCCGCATGAGGAAACATAAATCTCATGCGAGGAAATGCACAGTCGCGTGACAAAATGCACACACAAGAAAAATGCAGGAAAATAGCAAACTAGTCAGATCATGACCTGATGCCAAATCTCGCGCAAGGAAGTATATTGTGCCATGTGAAGAAGTACATAGAATCACGTGAGGAAATACCAGATTCAGAAAAATCTCATGCGAGGACCTTCAAGAGCTCGCGCAAACTTTCTCTGTAGACAAAAAAAACAAGTATGGAAAAGACAAAAATTTCAAAAATTTGAAAATAAATTACTAATAATAGCTATGTGACAGAAAATGAATCTTCTGCCCCATGGTGGGTGCCAAAAATGTGTGATAAAAATGTGTCACACTTTTATGAATCATTCCATCCAAGGTTTCTCAAGAATGAGGCCTCAAATATCGACTCATAGCTCTCTAGTCATGGAGTTCAAAGGTTTGAAATGGAAGCCCTCAGATTGACCTAGTTAGTGCCTATGCAAGTACACCATGAAATGAGAGATTCGATGTATGAAAATAAGATCTACTCTATATGATTCCAATGCATAAAAGGAAATTAATCTAAATGATAACAATGCATGATTAATCAATGAAAGGAAATATGCAAATCTAATCTATGAAAAAAAACATGAATCTAATCCACATGAATAGCCATGGATGCAAGAAGAAGACAAGAAGAGAGAAACCCATCAGGACCAGGGGATTTGTCAGGATGAAGATGTTTCAAGGCATTTTCTACTTTGTCTTTAGTGAATTTAGCATTTAATATTTTGTTATTTTCCTTAGTTACAATACTAGGAATATTTTTTAGAATCTCATTTTGGGCCATTATGTTCGATCCTTCCATATTATTCAAAATTTCTTCGAAGTAATTAACTGCTTCTTCCGCAATGTTCTCTGGAGTCACAAGTATGGTACCATCTTCTTTTTTGATGCTTGTGATCTTGTTGAAGTTTCATTTGGCTTTAGAGCTGTTATGGAAGAATTTAGTATTTTTGTCTCCTTCAATTAACCATACTTCTCTAGATCCTTGTTTCTAGTATGATTCCTCTTTTGTCAATATATCTTCATAACTACTTAAAAGTTTTTTTTCTTCATTATATGTTTCTATATTCACCCCCTATCTAAGGATAACCTCATTTAATTTTTCTATGTCTTTCTCTATTTCTTCCTTCTATTCAAATATATTTCCAAAATGAGCCTTTTTCCATTCTATTAATTTGTCTTTTAAATTTTTGGGTTTTTCATTTAAAATAAAGGTTTTAGCTCCCTTGAAACTTTTTTTCCTTCCACCATTATTCTATTTTAAGCATACATTCTTTATCTTTAAGCCACATTTTTTCAAATTTAAATGGATTCTTCTTGGGTGCTAAATCTTCTTCTAGGTTTAATTTAATTGGGAAGTGATCTGATCCTAAGTGTGCAAAAATATTATTTTTAAGGTTTACACTTAATTTTGTTAGGTCCCAAATATAGAAGAACCCATCTAATTTCTCAGTGATTAATTCAGTTCTAATTCTCCTATTTGACCAAGTATATGAGCTATTATCTAAGGGAATATCCATCACATTGATCATTTGTATCCACTCTTTAAATTCTATCATTGTTTGATTAATACTCGTAGAGCCACATGTTTTTTCTATTATGTCTAAGATAGAGTTAAAATCCCCTCCTAGAAAAAAGATTCATATCTCGATAACTTTGAATGAAAGCTTCAATTTCCTTCCATACTATTCTTTTTTCATGAAGCAAATTTTTTCCATATATATTAATAATAATAAATTCTAAATTACTACAAAATTTTTTGGTCTTAGCCGCCATCCAATGAGAGTTGGAGGCTAAGAAGGTTGGAGAGATAAACCTTGGATCCATATAAAAGCAAGTCGTCCAAATGCTCCTACCGAATCCACACCTTTAACCTCCCATATTCCTAATTTTTGACTTAGATTAGTGTACCCCTCCTCTCCTAGTTTAGATTCTTGTATTAAAAAAAGATGTGCAGAGAAGTTAAGCTTCTCTTAAGAAGGCATTTTTTGTTAGGAGCATTTAAACCCCTAACATTCTATGAAATTATTTTCATGGCACCTTGGGAAGTTCCTTCCCCTTCCCTGCATTCAAAATAGATGTGATTTTGACCTATCCTAAAGCTAATCCATCATTTTGTCTTAATTCTTTAAGCAATTTCCTACCCCTTTTAAGTGACTATTTTGGGTAATGAGGATTCTCCTTTCCAATAGAGTAGAGAGCTATGCCTAACTTCCTATCCTTACTGCTCTTGGTTTCATGAGCCATATTAGAACCTCAGTCAAAGTTTCCTTCACTCATTGATTCTATAGCTCTGAGAATGAGCATATCCGCAGAATCATGGTTTAGTCCTAAGAAATCATTAATTTATCCTATTTCACTCTCATCTAGATCTTCATTTAACCTATTGTCTATATTAAAAAATTAAGAATTTCCTATTTTTTCCTGATTGCTTATTTTGGCAACATCCGCTATCTATTTAGGGATAAATTGTAATGGCTTATGATTAAGGAACCTTTTTTGGTTACATTCATGTTCTATTCCATAATTTTCATTAGTGAGAAGAGAAAATTTTCCAATATCATTATTTCTCGATGGTTTCTCTATCATATCGTTTTGATATTGAAGAATATCTTCTATTGTTATGTTTTTGTCTAATTCCATTAGTTTTTTAATCCATTTAGTTTTTTTGTTTTTTGTTTTCCTCTACATCACTTGTTTCTTCATCAGATATATCCACCAGATTGTCATCAATAGATATCAGATCCTTATAAGGAATCATAATACATAAATCTGACATAACTTGTTTCTTAACCCTAGATTTTTTAGTCTTGAAATTATTGAGTTTTTAATAGTATTTCCAGAATTCCAGTTCTTTCTGTTGATATAATCACTATCTATCAATACTCCTATATTTTCACAGGGTTCTATCATAATACCATTGTTGACTATTTTATGCTTTGTTTGTCTTTCTACAAAATTTGCTTCATGTGTAATATCCCTTGCAATTCTAATTTTTAGTTTCTTAACCTAAGAATTTTACCAAACACTTTGCACAAGGAATATAACACTATTCTCCATGCTGATTGTTTTTCAATGCCAAACTAAAAGAGATATGCTTGCAAACTCCAAATGACTAACAATGGCCATGCAAATATTTTTTGGTATTTTATTGGAACATATAAACACTGGTTGCAAATGAGAAAATATGCATCTTTGACAATGAAACTTAAGACAATGCATGCTATGAATATAATTAATTCCCTTTGACTTCTATTAGGAAATTCTAATATAAATCAGTCTACAATCTCTATACAGCAAATTTAAAACAAACCTACCAATCCCCAAAAGAAATCTACTCTCAAAGCAATGCAAAATGTAATGGATAAAAACCTGGAATTGCTCCAAAATCTGAAATTTATTGTTCACGGCAACACTATAGTATTTTTAATATTCATGCGACACTGTGGCATTTTTCTATTCATGTGGCACTGTAGCATTTTACTATTCACATGGCACTGTAGCGTTTTACTATAGCAGCGATTAAAACTTTTGAAAAGTAACCTCTTTCAACCTGAAATGAACTGCAAACATATAACTTTGAAAACCCTTGAATAATCTGGTATTCCTCTACCAATATACTCAAATAGAACACTTGGATGATGCCCTCCAAAATACCAAATTTGATGGATATTTCACCACCTCAAATGGTTGCAACACTGAAGAATTGACGCTCTCCAATGACTAACTAAAATCAGAAACCCTTGGCTTCTTCTCCCAAGTACATATCAAACAAATATTAATTCTCTGGATACTGAGAATGAGCTCTTAAGTCCCTCTTTATTCTATTCTTATGAGAGCTCAGACACTTTCCTGGCCAATGTGGGATAAAAGACATATTCGCACATTATAATATTAAAGTGACTTTATTATTATAAAGTTACTTTATAACTTTATAATAACATTAAAATATTTAAATAAATCACTTAAGTCACTTTTAATTAAATTAATTAAATATAAAGTCACTTTTAAATTTTAATTTATTTAATGACTTTATAAGAAATTTATTTAATCAAATTCTCCTTATTTCTCCACTTAGCCTTGGGAGAACGTAAAGGCTAAGAACTCCATTGAGACACTAAAAAGATGGGGACATTACATCATGACTCACTTTCATATTATGTAAAATATCAAATCTAAACTCATATTGAATCAAATGATCCTTAGTTTTATTTTCACAATATGATACATTAGTAATAGCAAAACCACCACAATCTAGAAAGGTCACTCTAGGAGTGATATCCATAGATTATGGAAATATAGGATACATACAAATTTCCCCTTCTTCAATAAGGATAGATTTTGGATATGGAACAACATCATCTTCTCTTTTAAAAAACTCCTTAAGATCCGTAATATAATCTATTATATTGTTTTTAATATTGCGGTGGGAATTAAGCCATATTTTATGATAAATATTTCCATAATACTATTCTGGTTTAAACTAATATGTTATTTAGCTAGCCTCAAATTTTATATGGCGTAGGAATTCATTCCTATCACCTGTTTGTATCAATATATTAACATATGATGAATTAAGAAGGTTCAGTTCTAAACCTATCATTCTTCTTAGGTTTCCACCAATTTGTCTAATAATTTCACTATGTATAAGTTCCATAGACATGTTTGGGATTTTTATACATCTAGGTACAAAGACAAAATCAAACATACTAAATTTAAAATTAGGCTTCCATTTTATAAATTTAACTGCGTGCCCTAAATAATACATGTGATCATCAGAAAATAATCTATTTTTAACAGAATCATCACTGCATTCTAGAAAAAATAGTTATCAGCTAGAGAAGTCATACTTACATGTTCCCCAAGGGTTTTGTTAAACCATAATCTAATGTCGTTATCTTCCAACCCATGGCCATACCATTTCTAGTAAATCCCTGAAGTTGTACAATGATTCATCAAGCCATTTGTGAATGTAATATTACCTTTGATGATTAGGTCTTCTGCATAAGTGTTAGCGTTAATTAATTTCATGAATCTACGGTGCGATGGAGAGAATAACCCACCATTAGAAATCTCTCCCATATTATGAGAAGGAGAAACCATCCCTCTATCTTTTTTTTTGACATTAATGTGTTTGTTGGGTTTCATCTATGTGGTGTAGTGTAGGGCACAATTCTGGTTTTATCTATGCTATTCTCTATCTGGATATTACTCAATTGATTATATGTGGGTAACTCAAAGTTATCTTTTTGTGGGTTTATAGTTTGACTAGTTATCTTATTCTTAGAGTGCTTAAATCTCTAGGCATTTTGTTTATAAGCAGGACACCAGTTGTTCTCGATTATTTGATAATTATGGTCTATTATTCATGGTGGCACCCTAGGAAAAGTTCTATGGGAGGCATGTCCTAGGGTTTGATTATTTAGATGAATGGCTCTAGTATTAGGGGTCATGAAATAACTATATTGGTAGGGCTCTACCTGGATCGCATACCTAGTTCTATCGAAGAAAGAAGTTTGGGCATTTAGATCATTTACCGTATTGATTTTTGTTAAATGATTCACTTGATGGGCCTTCTTCAAAAATCCATATGGGATCTGCCTTTGATTTACCAACTGAGAATACCCAGCCTAAAAATCGTTACTCTGCTTGAGAGACTCAAACCCTGAATACTTTGAGAACCAATGATTCTTCCATACGTTGTTAGGCTCGAAGTATCTATGCCATTTATGTACTAATTAAGGGCATAATGAATGTTGCATTCATGATTTTGGTCATGCTCTGCCATTGCTTTATTTTATTTTTCTTTTTGATCATAGGTATTTATTATAAAGCTTTGAACTCAACTTTATTTTAATATTTAATGGATGAAAAAACATACATTTATATCTATCAATTCTATTATTAACTTACTAATTTTTTAATTTTATAAAGATAAATTTATAATTTACCAAATGTTTAATTATTTCAATTTTAAGAGTTTTTTATTGAATAAAATATAAGAAATTAATTATATAAGTAGAAGAAATTAAATAATTATAAAAGTGATCAGCAATATAAAATAAATATAAATTAAGACTTTTCAAATGTTTTACTGACAAAAATATCTTTATGTGAGCCTCAAATTACCATCAACCTTAATCCTACACCTTATTAAAATAACATGAACATGTATAAAACTATACCTAACCTACTAACCATCTCTGTGTATAAAAAAAAGAAACCATATTACTATTATAAATGTTGTCCCTAATATTTTTTTTGAGGGCTACAAAATACTTAGAATTATAATTTCAACCTTTTGGTGTCTAAATAAGTATGTATAAATCTGATTGTGGGACTCATATATTTATGTGTACTCATATATTTATCTGTACTCATATATTTATGTGTAGTCTCTTTAGGGTTTGGAGAGTGAGAAAAGAACAAGTAAATAGTTTGGTATGTGGAGCAAGTGCAAGAGTGAAGGACCCCATACAGGGAAGTGCTAGAGTAACCCATTAACTACAGAAACAAATATCTAGGTTAGAATATTAGTTGGCAGCCAAGCAAGAAGAGCTCATGAATATGCATTCAATGTATGATAAGCTTGCATTATCCTCGTGTGTTGAATATCCTGATGTTCAAGATGATTTTTATCACAGTGATGCAACTGAGGATATATTCTATGATGATGCAATTGACAATATATTCTATGAGGAGCTGCGTTCACTGTTGTGCATGCCCATATGAACTTACTAATTTTTTTCTCAATGATTTATTTTTATTTATCTATCAAGAACACTAAATAATAAACATGAAGCTAGTTCATTTTTTTGGGGGGTTATTCTTGTAATTATTTCCCTTAGTATAGATAGTTCATTTTTTTTTGGTTATAATTGTAATTATTTGCCTTGCAAATACTTTTATTTAATTAATAATATTTTTTTGAACATAAATTACTGTGTTAATATTGAGTTAGCATAGAGTGATTGTTAAATATTTTTGTTACGATTTTTCTACCCAAGATTCAAGCTCATTTGAAATGTTAATGTTGAGATTTCATATTGAATTCTATTTTGTAAGTTCACTAGATTATATCTTCAAGTGAAAACTATTTTTAGCGATTTAAAACTAATTTTTCGATTAAGGGTAAAACAATTTTTGAAGGGAACAATAACCCTTTACAAAAGACTAGAGATAGGAAGGAAGAAGCATAACTAGAAACAAACAGACAACATCAAAAGAAATAGCTGGGGGAAAAGAAGGAAACATAAAGAACCCCTCCAGCAAAAGCACCTGGGCAAAATACGAAAGTAGACAAAAAGAGAACCAGCCGCTATGAACAAAGTCAGGTCTACTTCAAGATCTCAGCAGACTCATCCATCACATGTTTATATTTAGTGACGGCTTCTTTGAGGTCTTTTATATCTTTGGAGCTCCCCTGTTTCACTTTTTTAGCACTTGCCCTTGTACAAGTCCCTGGGCCAGCAATGTTGGGGTCAACAGTATTATCCTCATTGACATTGATAGGGTTAGAGTTCCCATCCAGCACAGAGAGAACAACCCTAAGATTACTATCAGTCACTTTCACACCCTCATAGTTATTTTTCATTATTCGGCTGAGGGTTTCTTCAATGCTCTGGATATGGCTTTAAGTAGTACGCTGGCAGAAGTTGTTATAAAAGTTAACATCCACTAAAATAGTAATCTATCATACATCAAATTAAACAATAATTATAATTATTTTTTATTTAGTTGAAATAAATTAATTGAAATTAAAAATATTTATACACACATAACTATGAAGAAGTCTTTTTTCTATCACATTAAGATCATGTGATTTAATGTTGATGTATATTTTTACAACAATTAATGCTTTGTCACAGTATTTTTATTAGGGTATTTTGTGTACCATTTGTACTTAAAATAATTATCAAAATCTAGAGAGGCTTAAATTTTATAGGTTAGTATACTATTTTTATAGGGTGAATATCATTCATAGATTTTCTCATTGTAAAATAAGAAATTTGGGTTTAGGGAGTTTGACTGTTAATTGTTGTTGGATTTGCTTAAAGTATATTGATTTCCTTAACCCTACTTCATATTTTCTTGAATTGTATTGATTGTATATTGTAATTGTGATTTGGGAGAAAATAAGATGTTCCTCTTTTATTCCCAAATACAAAAATGGAAGATCCAAGTTGATCAACCCAAGAGAAGGGTTAATGCCCAAATGAATCAACTATTTGGGAAGGAGAATAACAAGAGAGATACCTTAAATTCTGTTAATTGTATGTATAGAAATGATATATGATAGTAATTGAAGGAATGGGAGAGATGCACTAACCTTGAAATATTGCAAATCAAAGAATGCTATTTTCTGAGGTCTGTAAAATGTTTCTAGAAAAACTGACAGTTGACCCCAAACCGGAATGCAGAGACGAACAAAACCCATAAATTTTTTTCTGTTTTGATGTCATCTTATGAAAAAGTTTGACCTTGACCCACAAATGTCAACCCTAACCCAATAATGTCAACCCTGACCTACACAGGTCTGACAGAAAATTTATTCACGCCGTCTAAAAGAAAGTCAAAAAGGGTATCCAGATCCAGTCTCAAATCAACTGTTCTGAACCTGTACCTACAAGAAAAAAGAGATTGTTTGTTGTGGGGGGAGGGGTTTTCCTTAGTCAAACCCAGATTTAGGAATTAACCTTGAAATCAATAAAGTACAAAATTCTAGCAAGTAGTAGAATTGAATCTAACAATGAAGCTATGATAGTCAATAGATATGTGATTGTATTTCAAATGTATGTATGTAAGTATGAAAGCATGAACTCAATAAGAACCATAAACCTCCATGATTATATTCTTGAAATCCACTTTGAAGAGATGATGAAATATTCTTTAGGATGCACAAAGTATCTTGAAGGAAGATCACACCACCATGATGGCTAGTTCTAGGGTTTGAATGATGAATCTTGAATGTTTGCACCTAATCCCTTCAAAGGCTTGAGATCTTGAATCCTTGATCTTCAATGGAGAAATTATATTCTTGAGAGGAAGAGTTGAAAACCTTGAGAGCTTGGAAATGGATGCTTGAGCCTTTTGCTTCTTGACAAAATCTGGATTAGAGCTTTTTTGCAATTAGAAGGCTTAGAGAAAATGAGAGAGAGAGGCTTCCTTTTATATGGAATTAGGGAACAATATTCTAAGGAGGCCTACATAGGAGAATTAAATTTCCATTAAAGCCTTTACCCCTAGGAGAGGACCTATATTAAATATAATTTAGGAATCAACACTTTGAAACCCAAAACAACCGACTGAGAAGCAGGAAAACTAAATTTTTGATGACCCCCGACAACTGACAAGCTTCTTGTTTTGAAAGGGGGACCCTGGTAAGGGTCAAGGTTGACCCTGACCTAGGTTAGGGTCAAGGTTGACCTTGACCTAGGTCAAGGATGAGGTTGACCTTGACCCAGGGGGCCAGAACCCCTGGAAAATATGTCAGGTGGGGTAGGAGGTGCCTGGAGAGGCCCAATCAGGGTCCTGAACCAGCACAGAAGCATGAGATGATGTATAAAAAGGATGATGATATGGTAGAGGTCAAAAATTTCCCCTAAGGAGGGATAAATTCTCTTAACATGGAAGTGCTTCCATTTTAAGATGATACATTAAGCCCCCAATTTAGCAGGTGTACGAAAATTGAATGTGCTCACGGTAAAGTTAGAGGAAAAGGATCCTAATGGATTGCGACGAGATACAATATCACTAATTCAAGGATATGAGCACCCAAACCAAGGATTCTAACTCAACATACATTCATAAAGATATGGAAATAAAGAGAAATCAATCATAGAAAACATACATGACTACATAAGTAAGACAAGAACAACACTATAGATAACACAGCTTCATGATCTAATCCTACTAGCATGAAAGTGAAAGAGAGAAGAGATAGTGATTACCTCACTTAGTAAGATGCCCATCTTACTATGAATCACCTCGGAGGGAGAGCCCCCAATAGGTTAACCCATAAACTGTGCTTGAAATTGTAAATGCGTCTTCTGACAGCTTTTGAAAATATCCATAGATCAACATTCTTGTATCACTATGGAATGTAAAATGCATGTCTATTCAGGATTTAGCAACTTATGTGCATTATCTTTCAAGGATTTAGCATACATAAAAGTAAAAATGTGTGTCTCTTCAGGATTTAGCAACTTGTGTGTGTTACCTTCCAAGGATTTAGCAAACATAAAAAGTAAACATGTGTGTCTCTTCAGGATTTAGCATGTTGTGTGCATTACCTTCCAAGGATTTAGCAAAACATAAAAAGTAAAAATGCATGTTTCTTCAGGATTTAGCAACTTGTGTGTGTTACCTTCCAAGGATTTAGCATGTTGCAAAATGTAAATAAATGTAAATTATAGTACAAAGGAGACCATATATATGCCCCTCTCCTTATCATGGCTACCTATTAGGTAGGATAAGGAAGAGAAAAGAGGATACCTACTTCACAAGGTAAGGAGATATCTAGATAAACAACAATTTATACCATATTCTTAGCGAAGAGTATTGACCCTTACATCCAAGAGCATAGATAATCATGAAATGGATATGTCACTTATAGAAAAAGGATCCTCAAAGAGGAAGAGATCTTATCAACAAGAGCCGTACCAGAGAGGAGTGCTTAGGATAAAATGTCATCTTTAAAAAGCAAGGGGGACCCAAGATTCAACCATCAAGCTCCTTGAAATAAAGAGGATGCGGAATCTTGGAATGAAGGATAGCAAACTCCAACCAAAAAGTAGGGGCAAGAGTTTATAAAAAACATAATTTGAAAAATAAAGAACATGTAATGACCTAGGACAATCACCTCTCAAATAAGGGGGTATCAATAGTCAAAACATAGATCTTTATAAGGAAAATAATGTTTGCAACATAAACAAATGTTGTTAGATTTGAGAAAAACAAATCTACCGAAGAACACCTGCATGCATGACTATCACAAGAAAGAAGCAAAGACAGAAGAGAAGAATGGCTATGGAGGCCAAAAAGCTAGAGGAGACATCGTATGCAACAGAAAATAATATATTAACAATATGTTTCTATGAATTACAATGTGATGTGAAAACTCTATAATGAAAACTAAGAGGTGAATCCTTATAAAAGGAATCACAAAACCCTAAAAGGGAAAACCTAAGGTTAGCTTAAGCAACTAGAGTGAATAGGTGAGTTATTAATTAGATCATAATGATTTAATTAATAACCCGATAGACTATGACTCTAACACCCCCCCTTAAGATAAGCTTAGGGAGAAGCAAAGTCTAGGAAACTACTACAGAAAGTAGGAAAGATGGGTCCCGACAACAAGGCTTGATCATGTACCCAAGTACAAGAAATGAACTAGATGAAGGAAACTAATCCTTCAATCTAGGGAAAAGATGTCCCAAAGAAAGGAACAAGAAAGAGAAAGAAACATCTCTGAAGCATGCAGCTAAAAACTCTGTCAGAAGAGACTGATGGAACCCCCACTGAAGTACATGACCAGGTAGAGAAGACAATGTCTGAAGAGCTGATCAATCAAACCAGGAAGCAATAGAACCAACAGGTGAAACCCCCCCATAATGCTGAACTGGGAGAGGTGACAGGAACACTGAAATGCAATGCCAGAAACATCTGCAGAAGAAGGAACCAGGAACATCGATAGTGCAACAAAAGTACAAACACAGGATAAAGGGCGGTGTCACTGACACATAGTATGGGCTAATGTTGTGGAAGGTACACTCACTTGACAAAGGTAGATGCACCTATAATGGCATAATCATCATAACCCCCCATGGCACTTTATAACTGAGTGCAAGTACAAAAAACACACAAGGTGTACAAGCTCCTAGATATACAGTAGTAGGCACTTTATCTCAGTGTGTTTATAGAACAAAAATGCAATAGAAGAAGTATACAAGCTCAGAAGTCAGAAATAAGAGTGAGCCAGAAGTATAGTAGAAGAGATCCTAGAACCTGTAAACCCAAGCAATCCACCAGAGTGCAAAAACTGCCAAACTCGAAGGAGGGTAAACCTAGAGTAGAATCTGGAAAAAAGACCCTTGCAACTAAATAGTTCACTAAACCAGATTTCCGACGATATCTGGTTTGCCAAAAATGGAGTCCGAATAAGCCAGATATGACTCTCGAAAGACAAAAATAGACATCAAACTTTGACAGCAAAAAACACTATCAAAATGGTAGAACCCAAAACCCTAACTACCATCATCGGAAATTTCTTGGAAAGAGCTTTTCGACAGTATATGGAAGTCAGAAAAAGACCCCCGAATGCTCAAGATAGAGAAAAAATAGTCCAGGAGGGTCAGAAAGGCCCCAAAAAGCAAAAAATAAGCCCCTGGGGCTAAAAAAATAGTGCCCCTCGGCGCATGGCATGCACAGGGGGTTTAACTCGGGCCCCTGGTCATACATATGACTGCTCGCTAGTAACCTAAGCCCGCGGGGGCTAAATAAAAAACCACCACTAGTGGAGCGGAGGTTGGGCGACGGGAGGGTGGGCCGCTTGGGGCGGAGCTGGCAGGGGCTGCGGAGCAGGCCACAGGGGCGGCGGAGCTGAGGGGGCTGTGGAGCGGTGAGGGTTGGTGGGGACCGCGGAGTGGCGGGGGCCGGGGATGTAGGCAGGTGGTGCGGAGGTAGTGCGGCGGCGGCACCTTGAAATTTGCACAATGCACATTTTAAAATGCCAAAAAAAACATTAAAAGATATTTTTTTTAACATTTTTTTTTTAAAAATGTGC